>PVIH01007087.1:0-38436 GCA_004025045.1 Sigmodon hispidus
ACACACACATACACACACATACACACACATACACACACATACATACACACACACACAACACAAATAATAATGATGAATAATGAATAAAAGTAGGGAAGGGGCTGAGGCTGCATCCCAGCTAGCAAAATGCATGGGCAAAACCTTGGACTCAATCCCCGACAGGAATAAACTAGGAATTATGACACACATCTGTAGTCCCAGAAGTCAGCAAGTGGAGAAAGCAGAATTAGAGATTCAAGGTCATCCTCATCTACACAGCAGGTTTGAGGCTAGGCTTGCATCCGAGCAACCTGACTCAGAAAATCAAAACACAACACAAAGCAACAACAACACATTTTAAAGCCAGGTACAGTGACTAATGCCTGTGATCTTGGCATTTGGGAGGCTGAGGTGGGGGGGACTAAGAGTTCGAAGTCAGCCTGGGTTACATAGCAAGACCTTGTCTCAATAATGATGATGTTTCATTGTGACATTTCAATGCATGCATATAGTGTACCCAGATTATTTTACCCCTTCTTTTCTCTCATCCTCCCTCATTAAAAACTCATCTATTTTTAGATGCATGAGTGTAAGCATATACACCATGTATGCAGTGCCTGAGGGGGCTGGAAGAGGACATCATGTCCCCTGGAATCGGAGGTATAGACGATTTTGAGTGAGCTACCACGTGACTTGTGGGACTCAAGACAAGACTTGTGGGGTCCTATAGTAGAGCAGCCAATGCTCTTTGCTGCTGTCTCTCCAGTCACCACAGAAAGCTCTCGGGCAGGTGAGCAATGTGCTGAAAGAACTCAGATGTTGAGTGGGTAGCACCTGGTTTATGGTGAAAATTCTCCCCTTGTCCAGTCTAACGCTGTTCGTTCATCCCTCAACTATTTATCAAAGGCGGGGAGACAGCAGACACTGCCCTGTTGATTCAGTGATGCATAAAAATAGACTCCTCATCTCAGTTCTCTAGCGAGCCAGACACTAAGTGCAACAATCTCATCAACATCGAAGTACAAGTGTTGTTAAGTCCACAAGGAGGTGTTCCTGGCCATGTGAGCCCATTCCGTCGCGGGAGGACTGGTTTAGGAGCTCTGGCAAGGCTGCTCTGAGAATCGACAACAGGATAGATTGTGGAAGGGCCAGCAGGAGTTACATAAGTGAGGAAAAGGAAACCCAGGTTAGTTAGATCAAGGACCTAAGACTTTGTAGTTGTAGCCGGTTCCCCGGATTGGTAAATCCGTGAAGAGAGTACCCTGAGCCAGAGCAGGGACTAAATGAACGCAGGGGGTTGTGGTAAGAATGAAAACTGGGAGTCAGTAGAGGTCAGCAGGCTTTAGAAGATTTAAACCTTTCTCCTGCAACACAAGGGTGTAGCGACATCGTCGTGATGTGAGCGGTGATATTCTAAAAACCAGCTCCCTGGACCTGTGAAGGCTGTGAGTGACTGTTCTGATTGGAAGCCTGTCTAAAGAAAGGGCGCAGGAGGCACGTGGCCGCCAAACTGCCAGGGCCTAGAGTCGGACACAGGCTAAGTTGAGAATGGGATGCAAAAGGAATGTGCATTTCCAGGACATGGGGGAGAGACCCTGAGAGCACCCACTAGCAGCCCGGGAGAGAGGCTGGCTCTTGGAGGAGAGGGCAAAATCAGAGTCCCCAACAGACAGGTGAAGCTGTAGCAATGACCGAGTTTGCCCAGGAGAGGGCTCCACCTTGAGAAGATGCCTAAGTCTCAAAGATGAGGACTCATCTATCTATCTATCTATCTATCTATCTATCTATCTATCTATCTATCTATAGATTCCCCCAGATAAATGATGACCAAGGAGGAAAGGAAGCTGGGGAGTGAAGGCAGGCTGCACAGTGGCACTTGACCAGTTCAAACGTATCGAGAAGGGGGCAAGAACACTGAGTCTCAGTGAGTGACCAGTGTCCTAGCAGAGACAGACTGTGTTTGGGTGCAGCAACAGGGAGGCCTATTGGTCCTGGGTCACCTTTTCCTAGGGGGAAGACCCTGATGGGTGTGATTTGCTTCCTCGTGTGTGTGTGTGTGTGTGTGTGTGTGTATGTGTGTGTGTATGTGTGTATGTGTGTGTATGTGTGTGTGTGTGTGTGTGTGTGTGTGTGTGTGTGTGTATGTGTGTGTGTATGTGTGTGTATGTGTGTGTATGTGTGTATGTGTATGTGTGTGTATGTGTATGTGTGTGTATGTGTGTGTATGTGTATGTGTATGTGTGTATGTATGTGTGTGTATGTGTGTGTGTGTGTGTGTGTGTGTGTGTGTTGAGGAAGCGTAGAAAAGGGAAGTGGATATGGGAACAGTGGCTACTGGAGTGACAATCCCCCTCTCACCTCATCCTCCACTTTCTTTTCAAACCTCCCTCGGCTGCAGAAAAACAGGGAGACAGAGCCAGCTTCTTTAAATGGAACAGGACTGGACGGCAGGTGTGGAGAGGAGGGATTGGAACAGAGCCCCGTCATGTTTTATATATTTTTATTTTTAAATTCAATTTTGTATGAACTTATGTGTCTGAGTGTTTGCTTGTATGTATATGTATGGGAGTCCTGTGTGCCCGGTCTCCATGGAGGCCAAAAGAGCACATTGGATCCCCTGGAACTGGAATTGCAGATGATTATGAACTGTCAAGTGGGTGCTAGATATTGGACCTAGATCCTCTGCAAGGGCCCTCATTGCTCTTAGCTGCTCAGCTATCTTTCTAATACCAGCGTTTCCATATTTTAATAGTCTGAGGGGATAAGGTGTGTTTTGAGAACCCTGGGACTATGTGAACATTCATGTCGGTACATATTACATGCTCATTCAGATACCCAGCTGTGCTTGCTCATACACACTAACACACATCAATCTATACAAGCACTCCCACAATACTCATTCATACATCCACATACTCACCCTGTTACACATTCATATACTCATGTTCACAATGGTCCATGAGCTCTGTGTGTGCTATGAGTATTTACTAGCAGAGGTGAGTGGCTCCTTTGTATACTGGTGTGTGTTAATTATAGAGAATTCAGAGGGGTAACACGTGGGTGGAGGTGATGCCCTAAGATGGGTTTTGTATCTCTGAGGGCATGAGGATAGTGATGTGTACATCTGGTCATGTATTCATTCTCTTGGCAAAGTCAGGGAGGAGCCACCATGTGCCAAGCCTTGAGTCAGATTAATCAATGAACTCTATAAGCACCGTTCCCATTCACTGTCTAATGGACTCCATCGAAGACAGACCCTTAGGACACAGTTTATAAATGTACCTCTGGAGGAGTGCCCCATGTGCCATGCAAGGAAGCAGGCCGTGGGGCTAGAGAATTTCCTAAAGTGGAGTAAATAAGAATCCCAGACTGTAGAGCATCCTCCAGATGCGAGATGCTCTAATTGGCTGTACAGTATCTACTTGCACATAGGAGGGCCTGGAAGCTTCATAGAAAGATGTCATCCCATGGGGTTTAGATCTCATCTTCATAGAAGGACCGTAGGCAGCTTACTTCTCGGGTTGTGAGTTCAAAATCTGGGTAATGATATTTATCCTGGAAGGTCATAGCAGTCACTAGTTGTAACATATAAAATTGCCACCTAGTAGGCAGTTAGTGGATTTTTAAAATTTAAATTTTTTATTTATTTTTCGCTTGCTCACTTTTATCCTGGGGGTTGTACCTTTAGGCCTTACACATCAAGACACATATGAGTCACATCCCAGTCCTTGAATATGGGCTTATTGAAAGTCTCCTTGAGAAGGCCCCCAGCATGTCTACATTTGTACCCTGCAATCCCAAAATCATAAAGGAAAAGCAGGAGAAACACGGTGATAACTCAGGACTAGAAATGTAACAGACACAGACAAGCCTGATGGCAACCTGATGCTAGGCATCCAGAATCTTAAACAGTATGTGGAACTAGAAAGGGAACCAACCCTTCTGCCATCTGAGAGAAGAAACAAACTACCTTCCTTCCCATGATACTTGAGTTTTGTAACCAGAGGCCTGGCTTACTTTTGTGTCTTAATCACCCTCAATACAAATAATTCCAGGAATCCATGAGGTGATCTAAAACCAGTCCCGCATGCAATACTAACTCTGTCCTACACTATTTTCTATTATAAGAAAAGGACTTTTGACTGGAGATGTCACATCTGTCTGTGGATCTTATCTCTACCTGACATCCTTCTCTCCCATCTTTCAGAGTTCAGACTCAGCCCCACACCTAGCCTAGCCTGGGGGATAACCCCTTCTGGAGCTGGAGAGCAGTTTATTTTGGCTGTTCCTCCACACATATTTCTATCACCAGCTTCTTTTTTCTTTCCTCTTTCTTGTTTGTTGTAGTATGTCTAAAGGGGCAGGAGAGAAAGTATTTCCAATCCCGCCGCTGCCGCTAATGTTTTTGTTTGTGTTTTCTTTCTTTCATGTGTGTGTTTATGTTTATGGGAGGGTTATCTATTGCTTTCCATCTCATTTTTTAAACTTTTAAAATTTTATTTAATTTGAACAACTTCTTCCTTTTTTGTTTTTATTTATTTATTCTGTAACACAGGCTGGTCTCAAAGTCATTATGTAGCCTTGGAATTATGATTTTTCCTACCTCTATTTTCTGAATATTTGGATTACAGATGTACACCACCTCACCCAATTTACACTGCCTGGGGACTGAACGTACTGTATACATGCTAGACAAGCACTCTACCAATGAAACTCCATCTATCTCCACACACTCATTCATTTTAAGATTTATTTTTTATTTTTAATTCCGTGTATGTCTGTGGGTGAGTATGTGCTCATGAATGGAGGCCAGAAAAGGACAGCAGATCCTGTGGAACTGAAGTTACAGGCAGTCTTGACCTGCTCCCCCCCCCAAACGTGGGTGCTAGGGAACCAAAGAGCAGTATGTGTTTTTAACTGCTGAGTCATGTCTCCAGCCCTCCTTCTTTTGACTTCTGAGACAAAGTCTCACTATGTAGCTAAGACTAGCCTCAAACTTACAGCTCTCCTGACTCAGCCTCCCAAAGTACTGCCATCAAAGGCAGGGGCCCCCATGGCTGGCATGCTAGCACACTTTGAAACTTAGGCTGGTTGGCTCCGTTTCTTCCTCACATCAACTCTGAGAAACAGGTACCACAGGAACTTCTCCTCCCACTTCAGGCCACACACACACACACACACACACACACACACACACACACACACACCACAGTGACACAGAAGGCAACTTGCCCAGGACCACACAGGAATAAGTGGCATTGGGGGAAGACATAGGATAAATAAGACTTGCTTGCCAGTTCTTTAGCTATTCTGTTTTCTGTGGACTTTCCTGTGGACATCCCTTAGTCATTTGCTGTGGCCTAATCTCTACGCTTCCCTTTCCACATATTGCATCCTCTGTCTGTACAGAGTTTGCTCTTGCTGGAAGCTCAAGGCAGGTAGAAAGCATTGCAGAACCACAGCAAAGTTCCTGTCCAGCAATTAAGGAATGCCGAGGCAGCTGATGTCCACAGCCAGGGCTTAGAAAGAAACCTGTCAACTGGGACTGTGGCTTCAGCGGGACCCTCTTCTAACACCCATTTCTGCCTGCCCACTTCTGTTCCTGCTCTCTGGCTCTTTCTGAATCAATACCCTGTCACTCAAAGGGCCTGAGGCCCAGCACCCTGGGGCCTGCAGCAGGCAGCAGTTTCTGTTGATGTAAGAGCTTTAACACTGATCTGGGGTTTACTATTAGGTATCATGAGATATAGGTACCATTATAGCTCTGTCCAGCTCAAGGTTACAGTGCTGTGGAATAATGTTCCTGTATACTGTAAAGATTTGTCTCTTGAATTGGCTTAATAAAATGCTGATTGTTTAGGCAGGAAGGACATGGGGCAACCAGACTGAGAGAATTCTGGAAAGAGGAAGGCTGGAGTCAGGAGTTGCCAGAGGAAACAAAATACTGAGATGAAAAAAGGTACCCAGCCATGTGGCTAAACATAAATAAGAATTATGGGTTAAGGGCAGGACCTTAGCTAGTAGTAAGCCTTAGCTACTGGCCATGCATTTATAATGAATACAACCCTGTTTGTGTTTATTTGGGACTGAGTGGCTGTGGGACTGAGAAAGACAGAAATTTCTGCCCACATCATGGTGCATCATTAAACACAAGTTCTTCGACTGATGTGCAGGGAAGGTCTTGCTGCTGTCATCTCAGATTTGCCCTCATAGTGATCTTTCTCCTGTGATACTTCACAAACTATTCTATGCAACATTGCATGCATGAGACGTACGTGAATACCTGTGTTTTTCCTCTTCTTTGGCGTATTCACCCATCTTACTGTCGATGGAAAGGCTGGACTACTCCAGACTGTGGTGGTTCCTAGTCTGAATATTCTTGGACATTTACTGAACACAAACTTCCTTTCCCAGGAGTGCATTTGCAGAAAGATACAACACATGCTCACGGTTAGCGCTAACCAACACTGCCCCAGCAATCGTAGGTGTCGGTCTATTCAGTTTAAGTCATTCCAGAGAAATACTGACTTCTCTATGTTTCATAATGATAGTACATATCATCTTTGGATCAGATATGACACTAGAAACTTAGTATTTGTAGTCTCTAATCCCAACACCTCTAAAGAGTATTTTTTCTCTTTTGTTCTCTCTCTTTGAACATATTAAATTTTAAAGATTTTTTTTTTTTTGGTTCTAGGGATTGAACCCAAAGCCTTCTGTATGCTAAGCACAAACACAGAGCTACACATCATCCCCTGAAAGAAAGCATTACTACCGTGACTTTACAAGACCAAGAGTGACTATTTGAATGAGGCAACATGATGGTAAGGAACCGAACCAGTACATAAACTGTCTCTCTGGCCAAATGTGTCATGTTGCTGCTCTCCTACCACACCGTGAGGAGCAAGGGCCTTGCTTATCCCTCCTGAGGGGCTCTGTGGAGCCTGAGGAAAGGTTATTAGAGGGTTGTCTGACGACTGGATGTCCATAAGGAAGTTGTGCTTGGGACAGACAACACAAAGGAGGGGGCTCTCGCCTCAGCACAGACCCATGGAGGGGTTTCCACTGGCCACAGGCGCCTGGAATCTGAACTGTTCTCAGAGAGGGAAACAAGGAAAGAAGAGAGGAAGGGGGGAGGGAGGGAGGTAAAGCACCTTAATCCTCTCAGGCCTCAGTTTCTTCTTCTGAAAAATGTAGAAATATCGTTAAGTGAAAGACTGAGCAGCAGTGAGCGCCACACGAATGTAAATTATACTTGTTCAGCATGGTTTGTTTTTGACACAGACTCAGTGTAGCCCAGGCTGCCCTCCAACTTACAATCGTCCTCCTACATGATGGTAGGTCATAAATTTCAACTTCATAGGATTTTTCTTTTCTTCACAAGTGTGTATTTTTATTTGTTTAATTTACATATTTTTAATTAGGTTACAAAAGAAAGTTTCCACATAAAAGTTTCATACATACATATTTTATTTTGCCCAATCTTACTTCATCTTTTTGCCACACCCTTTGTGCCCTGCCCCATACTTCCCCTTCACTTTTATCAATGTTTTTTTCCGTCTCCCCTCTAAAGTCTCAGTCCCTGGGAAACTGAGGGTCCCTTTCTGCATTCTTAGTCTCAGTAATAACATAAATTGAGAAAGGACTCAAGGATAATTTTACTAGAGTTTAAGAGAAACAGTATAGGTTAAGTTAAAATGCCAGCAGCTGCCGGTAGAGGAGGTGGAGAAAAGTCATGCCTTCTAAGTTATGCATGAAATAGAAATAAACATTTTTTTAAACTTAAATTTTTGCTGTTGTTGGTATTGTTTTGAGACAGGGTTTCTCTGTCTAGGCCTGGCTGTCCTGGCACTAACTTACTTTGTAGACCAGGCTGGCCTCAAATTCACAGAGATCCATTGGCCTCCATCTCTGGAGTGCTGGGATTAAAGGAATGCACCACAACACATGGCTAAAAATGTTTTCCATACAATATATTTTATCATTTTTTACCCATCCCCAGATGCTCCATTCTTCTCTCCCTTCCCATCTCCACGTTCTTTTTCTCTATAATAAATAAACAGCAAGAACACATGCAAAAAACCCATAAAACCAGAAAAAAACACAACAATGAAAACACGTTAAAGAACAAGAAGAAAAATAAAAATAAAAATGACACAAAAATTCTACAGAAATGCCACTGAGTTCATTTTGTGCTGGCCAATCACTCCTGGGCACCAGGTCTGCCCTGGAATATTATTAATATACCCAGTGAGACTCCATTGGAGAAAATTGATTTTTTTTTCTTTACCAGCAGGTATTAGTTGCAGATAGCTTCTTGGTGAGGGGCAGAAGCCAGGTTCCACTTCCTCCCTCAGCACTGGAATCCTGTCTGGTTTGAACCTGTTTAAGTCCTGTGTATGTTGTCACTTCTTTGTGTGTTACCAGTCCTGTTGTGTCTGGAAGACCCTGCTTCCTTGTGATCACCAATCGCTGCTGTGTAAATTCCAGAACCTTAAAGGAAAAGACTTAACAAATTCATCCCATCAAGGACTGAGCACTCCAAAGACTCTTCTCTGTGTACACCATACAGTTCGATAGGATTTTTAAAAGCTCAGCCACCCATTCCTTGTGGAGCTTTATAAAATGTATGATTTCCAGATGTTTAATCTTGGCTTGATCTGGATGAGACCTAGGCTCATTCTTCTTGTTTTGAGACAGGGTTTCTCTGTGTAGCCTTGGCTATCCTGGAACCTGCTCTGTAGATCAGGCGGGCCTTGAGCTCATAGAGAATACCTCTGTCTCCCTGGTGCTGGAATTGAAGGAGTGAATATCCACCCCCTAACAAGTACAACTTTTAAGAGCTTTTCTGTGTGGTTCTCACGCTCTGCTAAAGGTGAAAACACCTGGGGTGAAGATCTCAGGCACACCCATTCTTTCCAGGGATGGAAGACAGAATGCTCTCGGGAATCTGCTGTAACCCACTGCTAGTGTCTTCATATCCTGCCCACCTCTGATCTGGAGTCTGGAGGAGGCAGTTTCAGGAGTATGTGTGTGGGCACATTTGTAAATATTCAAGATGTTCATGAATGTGTACTTGGAAGGGACAGGGGGTGATGGCAGCTCATGAGGGCTTCCAGATGGAGGGGAGGACTGGGCTCAGGAGGAGCAAACAGCCTGGTCCATTGGTGTCATGGTGTTTCTTTTCTCTTCCTATAGCTTTGTGTAGAAATGATCTGTTCCTGCCTACCCTGACTTCTAAGATGGTGGTGGGCATCGAGGGATCTTATCTAAGAACTCAGGAGACAACTTACTTATCCCCGCTAATCCCTTTCCTACCTCATTGTCTGAGAAGAGGTTTGCAGCAGAGTAAAGGCCACCCAGATGATTCCCTCCTTCCCAGGCCCCCAGATTCACTGAGCTGTTCTCTATCCAAGGCTATGAAACCTCATTCTCCCTTATTCTTACACTCAGTAGATGGAACCAGGGAACCCCATAGGGCTGAGCTGTATGTCCTCCTGTGGGAGTGGCTAGAGGACCTACTTTCCCTGGGAAAAGCATGTGGGAAGAGAAGGGGGAAACAGAATAGAGGTAGGATTAATGGAGTGGCTTCAAAAGCTAATAGCACATTTACCAGCATCTCCTCTCCCATCCCGAGGGAAGTCACCAAAACTGAAGCAGCCTGTCTCTTAGGGGCCTGGTCCAGCCCTTCTGAATATCTCTCCTCCCTTTATTTTGGAGGCCGGAAAGAGACAGAAAGCTTCCCATGGTGAGGGAGACTCTTCTACACCTCTAGCCTCCGGAGATGAAACTTAGATGTCAGTCCCTCCTGTAAAACCTGTGTCTGTCCCCAGAGACGCCCAGCTCAATGGGAAATTTTGTATGGGATGATGCTTTGGGAAACCGTGCCCCCAAAGCCCCAGCATTTTCCACAGTATCTTGAATCCTATTTTTATCACACCACCTTCCTCTCTCCAGGCCTCCTCTTTTGAAGCTGACCTGGAGCTGGATTCCCAAATAAACAGTAACTAATTGGATTAGGAGCTGATAATACTGTTGACCTTTCTTAATGTCTGCTGGCTGTCTTTCCACCACACTGAGGCTTAATTGTATGGGGTGGGGGACTTCCAGGAGTGAATCATGACCCCTGTTAACCTCAGATAAAATGGGCTCAGCGTCTTCACATCCCCCATGGAGCAGAAACACACACATGCTCCCAGTCTCATCAAATAATTACACAGATGATACACACATGCATAGGCATGCATGCAGAGATGCAAAGGCTCCCAGGGGCACCCCGAATCCACACATATGCACAGTGGACTTGGAGCCTGTATTGTGTGCATGCATAAGTTATACTCAAATGAAATAATGCAAAATTGCCTATATGACAGACTAGTATATTCATATGTACAGAGCCATACATTGTAAAATGCAAGCACAGAGGTTCATGTAGACAAATATAATCATAAGATGATGCAAATTCATTATTAATATGCAGATGAATGACCACAGATACTGACACATGAAAGTAAAATACACTGACAGACACACAATACTCCATACACGATGCTTGGGTAAATCAGCATACAAACTACATGACACTTGTGCACGAACATACATGCTTACCATGCACATACCTTGCACATGGTGCAGATCAGAGCCCTCCCCCATACAAACAGGTAACTGGCCCCATCCCAAACTCCAACACTCTTTCACAATCTCTGCTGCTTCCATTTTCTATTTGTTCCTGGGAATGTTCTAGGATCTTGAATTTATGAGTCAAGATCTTGGAGTTCTGGTCCAGTCTCTATGCATGTCTCCATCTCTCGTTATCTTTGGGGCCCTGTCTCTGTACCTATTTCTCTCATACTGGCATACTGACTGGTAGGGTAATAGAAGGGCCGGGAAGAGAAATGGAAAAAAAAAAAAAGGAAGATTGGAGAAGGGAGCAAGAGAAGGTGGAGAGGAGGGCCGGGAACCAGGGGAGCGGCGAGGGGCGGGGAGCGCGGGCGGGGGAGGGGCGCCTGCCTGCGCACAGCAGATGTTGCAGCTCCTCGGATGGAGCTGTTAATGTAAGTGGAGTTTCTGCAATGGTAATTAGGAGGGCCCTCATTACCCTGACGGAGCCGGCTGAGAGCCGATAAAGCCGAGGGGGAGAAGGGCCGACATCAGGGTAATGGGGGAGTAGGGCCATTGAAGAACTGGAGCCGAGCCGGGGACTGCTCTGTGCGCAGCTGGAGCGGGGCGAGAGGGATGCAGAAGGGGGGCGTGGGCCGGCCCTGAGCCCAGAATGGGGCGGGACTCAGAGTGGCGAGGTTATGGCTGCCAGTGCTACTGAAGAGGGCCGGCGAAGAGCAGGCGTCGTGAGTTGGCCCTATCTGCCAAAGAGGAAGATTGAGGAAGGTTCCCGCTGCCCTGCAGGCCTGGTCTTAGGTCTCTGTGCCTGCACTCTACCTGGGTGTGGACAGAGATGGGATCAGAGGGTGGGTATGGAAAGCCTATCCATTGCGCAAGCATGTGGAACGGAGGCATGAGCTAGAATAGACAGCAAGAAAGTTAATGTCCGCTTGGAAGGCGTCAGAATGTCAGGATGTCAGCTTTGACTGGTGGGGACCAGCAGCCAAAGGTGCAACATAATCCCCAATTCTTGCCTCTCTGGAATTTGGGTTCAGTTCTTCTCTCTCATCAGTTCTCTCTCTCTCTCTCTCTCTCTCTCTCTCTCTCTCTCTCTCTCTCTCTCTCTCTCTCTCTCTTCCTTAGGGAAGCTAAAACTGCTGCTGGCTGCCAATCCATAGCACCTTGCTTCCCTTTCTGGGACCTTAGAGAAGAAGAGAGGCTGGGAAGACACCTACCTGCAGCTGCGCTCCCCAGCCAGGATCTCCCGCCGGGAGAGGTTGGTCCAGAACCCATTCTGTGTTCTTACTGTCTATACCAAGTGGGTATTCTCAGACGAGCCCCAGAGCTTTCCCGATTGAAACACTGAATGAGCCCTGTCTACACACCCAACCGAGAGCCATCTCTACCCCTCCTGATCCTACTGGGCCTTGGCCAGGAGGTGAAGAATCTGTGCAGGAGCCAAGGAAGGGAAATTGAGGGGGTCTTTGCAGGCAACCTCCAGCAGAGGTCTCATCACCCCTGAGCGCCCTTCTTCACACAGTCCCCACTTCAGATGCTCAAGGTCATTTGACCTCTGGCCCTCAGGTTCAGTGACTTCTCAAGGATTGCCTAAACCCTCCAACACAGAAAGCATAGACCAGACTGAGGGGCAGATTTTTTCCCCTAGGCAAGGGAAAATCGGGCCTTTGCTGCCCACAAAGGTAACAGCATTTCCCACAAGACTGAAAGGACCTATCGATACTACATCTCTGAAGAGACAGAGGATTGTAGAGAGGTAGCTCCCAAGCCTGGGGAGAGCCCCAGATCCCCCTCCACACACAGCTGTGTGGAAAAGCAGGGGTTAATGGGGAGAGGCTGCGGGCTGGAGCAGGCGGTGGCTCCCCGCCTCCACCCCCCAGAGTTGCTGACTCTTCTTTTTGTTCGGGCTGACAGCAAGCACCTGGTGTGCTGCTGCTACAATATTGCTGCTGCGTCCTCCCCCCCAGGCCTGGGGCTCTCCTCTTCCCCTCCCTGCCTGAGGCAGCTTTGCTCTCCCCTCGGTCTCTTCTTTACCCTGCCCCTCCTGCCTATGGCCTCCCAGGCGCCCCCCCCACCCCAACCACCACAAGCACCAACCCTGCGGTGTCAATAAACACAACATATGCTGCCATTAATGTGAAAATCCGTGCCCTCCGCTCCATTCAGCCCCTCAGCCTGCCTGCCTGCTGGGGGAGGGGGGAGGGCTGGGGTGGGGGAGGAAAGGTCAAGTGGGAACCATTAACTACCCTCTTTTTTGGGTCTGTTCCATATTTGTGTACCCCATCACTGTGCTGAAAATGGAAGGAGGGGGCGGTAAGGACAGGGTTAGGTGAGGCTTTCTGAGACACATTCTTCAACTGCCCCCTCTCAAGTCTTCCATAGAGAAACATCTGAGCATCTTCCTGCTGCTGTCCAAGCACCTCCAACTCCAGAAGGAGTCAGGTGAGACCTGAGGTCCCCCAAGAGAGCCATGCTGCTGGCAGGGTCACAAGGCCCATTCTTTTGCCAAGTTAGGAAACCCCCTTCTGAGAACCTGTGTGATCTGCCTGCCCAGTTATAAAAGAGAAGCTAGAAGGTGGGCTTGGGCTTCAGGAAGCCCTTATGGAGAGAACCACATACTTCAGATGGCCAAGGAGGGAGTGGCCTCAGTCTGCACAACTAAATCACCAGTTCCAAGACAGCGGGGAACAATAAAGATAAAAATAATATAATAACAACAGCTAACACGTATTGAGGGCCTATTTATGTACCAGGCATTGTGCTAAGCACTTCACAGGCTTTATCTAATTTGTTCCCCCTAAGACCCCTATGGGGGAGTTACAGCTGATAGCCCCATTTCACAGCTGAGGCAAGCAGCTTAGTAGGGGTAGCAATGTACTATATGCTCACAGAACATGAGGCTCTGTGTTGAGACAAGGTCGATGACACTGTGAGGTCAGCATCACTATTAGAGTCATCTTACAAAGGAGGAAAATGACCCTCGGAGAGGTTTAATAACTGGCCTCAAGTCACAGCTAACACTTAGAATTCAGCCAAGAACCTGGGTCTGTCTAAAGGCAAAAACTTGTGCTCTTAATCCCTTTCCTATTTTCCCCACCTGCTAGCATCAGCGCCACACCCTCCAATCCACTTTGCATGGGGTTGGAAACACAGCAGGGCAATGGAGGGTGGAAAGCCAGCGACCAGCCTTAGCCCAACTCCTCCCAAGCTAAGGTCAATCACTCTGCCACTGCTGAGCTGTGCCCATGCAGCTTTTATCCTTACAGTCCCTGCACTCATTCACCCAGCCCCATCCGAGGATGCACTGTGAGCGGGCAAAGTGCCCCTCTAGGCTCCCCAGCACAAAGCATTGTGCTTGCCTCTGCAGCTCCTCACTTCTGAGACTCCAGTTGCTTTATTGACATTAACCTAACCCCCACCACTACTTCCCCATCCGCCCTGGCCCAGTCTGACGGGCAGAAATCTGCTGCCTGGGCACCACCCTGACCTCTCTTCTCCTCTTTCATTATCTGCTCCCGGGCACCAGGGAGCCAGCACCAAAATTAAAACAATAACTAAGCCCGAAGTGGACCCAGCAGCCCCCACTTCCACCCCAGGGGAGGGGGGAAAGGCCACAGAAAACACCTGGAGAGGAGAATTGGAGAGGAGAGGAATCAATGGAAGAGGAAGGGGTGACTATCTCATGCCTGTACTCCCACCTGTCTTAACCCTGTCTCTCCTGCTTAATAACTGGGATGCCCCTCCCATGCTATCCCTCTACTCGTCCTATATATAAAAAAATCAAAACAGTCTCAGGTATTAGCTTGGCTATTTGGTACCCTATAGTCCCAAATTTGTTTTTTTGTTTTTGTTTTGTCTCACACTCTAAATTCTTTAGCAACTCACACTTCATGGCTAAGATGCCTAGGAGACCCCAGCCCTGCCAAAGAAGGAAGTTCCTGTTTGGACAAATTCTTGGAGGATTTTTTTTTTTTTTTTTTTGATCACTTAGCACTAAACATGTGGAAGAATATGGCTTGATTTGGCATTCACAGCAGCTCACGAACTAGGCAACGGTGTTGTTCCTGCTTTTCAGATGAAGAAAGCGAAATGACTTACCCATGCTTATGTCAGCTACTGAATTACAGAACGAGGATTCCAACTCGAGCTAAGTGTTCTGTCTCTGGAGCCTATGACTTGGCCATTTTGCTGAGCAGTCTGCATTGATCTCTCCAGAGTGTTGTGGAGCCTGGCTAAACAAGGCGGTCTAATTCAGGGATGCTCTAGCTCCTCATTTCCCAGGCTATAGAATAGGACCCCTGTGATCTGTCATCTCATTTCAGAGTGGCCAGCCAGAAGGGAAAGAGGGGGAAGCAGGTCAATTCTAGCGCAGCTAAGGCCAGCAGAGGGGCCGCTGTCGCTAAGGTCCAGTGGTGAGCCAGGGAAACTTGGCAAAGTCTGTACCCTCTGGCTAAAGGCGTGTTTCCTCGTGCAGCCCACCTGGATGTCTAGGGACCAGAGGCTCCAGCAGAGGGTGCCATATGAGAGAGAGGAGACAGTTAATGGCACCAAACTGTCCTGTGTGCTGGATTCTGCCCCACTTTAACCCCCTTAGCTCTAACCATTGACATCGAACTTCCTCTGTCCTTCAGCACAGCTCTTTGCTCTGCTGTCCTCCATCCACCTCTGGGGGGGGGGGCTTCTGGTCACCCTATTATCTTGTCCCAGCAATGAACAAGTCCTTGTTCCCTTGATTCTGCTGACACAGGATGGCGTTTTTCAAAGGCATTGTGGTAGGAAAAGAGAGACCAGAAGAGCCAGACACGCACTGTTCCTAAGGACTTTACCTAAAATGCTCACACTAATTGTGAGAGGCAGGGACCCCTGTTCTACCAACGGGGGGAAAGAGGCTCAAGCTGGTAAATGGCAGAGCTGAGATTTGAATCCAGGAGGGACACCCTTATGTAACACTGCATTTTCCAAAGCAGAGACAGGAAGGGGAGAGAGGAAGGGGGAGACAGAAAGGGAGGGAGGGAGAGAGAGAGAGAGAGAGAGAGAGAGAGAGAGAGAGAGAGAGAGAGAGAGAGAGGACAGAGGGAGAGAGAGAGCTTAAACTCTTTCTGATTCTTTTGTTGTGTGTAGCTGTCCTAGAACTCAGGCTGGCCTTGAGCTCAGAGATTCACCTGCCTCGGAGGTGCTGGGATTAAAGGCATGTGCCACCAAGCCTCGCTTCAAATTCTTTGTTGTACACTAGGTAATATATTCACATTCTCCTCCGACATTGTTGCCTATTTTTTGAATTCCTATAGGGTATGGCAAAGTGGGGCGAGCTTAAATGATGCCAGAGGAATTCTAAAACTTCCCAAGGCCTCAGAGGGTGCCTGTTGTGCCCCTGGCACAGAGATAGGATACTTCCCCTTCTTTTAACCTTGGCTGATGTGGGTTCTAGATTCAACTACACTGACTGGCAGCTACGGGCTCATTGCCACCAGAGCCAGGTCTGGTCTGGTTCTTAAGCCTTTCCAGAACCCTCTCTTCTTTTCACATGTCTCCCTAGACCACATGAGAGCCAAGGCTGGCTTTCCTAGTTAGTCTTAGAGCTTTGAGACACATACCTCCATTTTCTCCAAAGACTAGTCAGCGTCCATGAGGAGCCCTCGAGGGCAGCCCTCCTGTAGCTCATCTCAGTTATGTCTGTCAGCCTGCAGCATGTGTTTAGGACCAGGTCTGCCCTTTAGGAACTCAGCTCCTCACCCGACCCCTCCTGAGTTCAAGTTGTCCTGGAAGTCAGAAGCCCCTTTGCCTCCACCTGTCCCCGCCCCAGCTACCCTCTTCAACACACGCCCTCTGCAGCTCTCCTTCCTGACATGAGAGTTTCTTCTAAATCCCCACACTGCCTTCTGTGACCCACTTAGAATCCTAACTCCACGGACCTAAAATAGAAAGCACTCAATGCAAGCTTTTCACTTCCCGCTACTGCTGAATAAAGCTTGCCTTTTTAGAGACAGTGGCAACCAAAGCGATAGTCACCCTCCTATTTAAAATGGGTAGCCACCATTTATTTTCCTAACCCAGTCCAAATGATGATTTTCTACCCCCCCACAGCAGTATCAGTTCATATGGGTCTCTGGGGTGTGTGTGTGTGTGTGTGTGTGTGTGTGTGTGTGTGTGTGTGTGTGTGTGTGTGTACTGTATGTTTCCCTCTTTGGAGTTTAGGAAAACTCCAAACAGGGCTCATCTGTAATCTAGGGCATTGATCGGACTCCATTGATAGCTGATTGTTTTCACACGTGACTCGGTTGCATTCCCCTAATCTCCACCCTTCTGCACCGTTTGCATGACAAGCAGCCTCGGCCTCGGTGGAGGGAGGTCGCTCACCTCTGACCAGGATATAATTGGAAAAAGAAGGTCATTGCCGCCTTTGCTTCTGGGGCAGATCAGCTTCGTTCCATTTATGTCACAAGCTCTTGCCAGCTCACTTCTCAATGACATGGAGACAATGGCTGTGCTCTACAATGGAACCCACAGAGATGTGCTCAGTGTGACACAAACATACCATGGGGCCACACTCACTCTCATCAGGGCAGGCATGTATACCGTCACATGCACAATAGGCGATCTCAATAAACGCTGACAACCCTGATGACACACGGGACGGTGGGTACCCAGTGACATCCAGACACGGAGGATACACAAAGAAATGCATAAAGCAATGTGTATCCAATGACACAGATACCCCACATTTGCACCTTGTGACATATGGACATATTCACATGAACAAGCACCTAGTGCAGAGCAACCACATCCAACACCGGAAAATAAACAAACAAAAACCCCCCAACACATCACTAGTGGCTCTCTTTGGATAATATCCACTTGGGAATATACCAGAATTAAAGGGGAGCTGATGAAGTACATGTTTCCAGAAACCCCGCTGGCACATACCCAGCCCTGACAGTGACTGTATATGAGTAAATTTATTTGTGTTAAAGGAGCCCCATCAAGCAATTCTCCTAGAAACAGAGTCTGGGAGTCACTAATGTGCTACTACCATTAGGCCCTCCTCTTCTGGATGGTACAGTTTGTTGGCAGGGATGTTGGGCTGTATTTTCTTTTCTCAGTCCAGGAAGGAACAAGCTCCAAGCTGGGGAAAAGGAGGATGGTATTACAATCAGTGACTAGGAGATAGGTCTTCAAACAAGTTCCAGGAATTGAAAGAGTTAAAACTGGGCTTCATGACATTGATCCTTAGCAACCTTGGCTGGACTAGCTAGCGCTTTACATGGCAAGGTGAAGGACTCGTCATCAGGACATTTCCAAGATTCCACATACCACCGTCAGGATGGAGAGGCCTGATGGAGAGGCCCAAATGCCATACCCAGGCCAAGTTGACAGTAACCATTGGCTAACCCCAGGCTCCACCACAGTCTCTGAGCACTAAATTGCTCCAGGGTCTCAGGGAAACAGCTCAATACTGGACAAAGTCAAAGGTTCCTTCTATTCCCGAGCCCAGGCCTCACCCTCTTCCCACCCCGGCCGCACCCTAAGGTCTCCGGGAGAGGGCACAGGGCACAGGACGCCCGCCACGCGGCCAGGCTTTGGAGGCGACAGGTCACAGCCTGGGCGAGGAATCCGAAGATCCCTTTGGCGACCAACAGGGTCGCGCCGCCCTCTGGTGGTTCCACTGCACAGTTGAGGTCGGAGAAGCCAGCCGCTTTGGGGTCGCGCAGCTCAGGGACAGGTTCCTTCCTGGGGTCGAAGGATGATGCTGAAGCAGTGCCCCCGCGAGGGCCACCTATACTGTCCTTCCCTCTGTCCCCCTTTCCTCTCCATCTCCACTCTTCCTGCCTTCCTCCTTCCCCTCCCTCCCCGCCATCCTTCGCCCACCCCTCCCGCCCCCGCCGGGCAGCGCCTCGGTGAGCCAGCTTGGCAGTTAGCCCATTAGATCTCGTACTATTGATCCGCTTCTGAGCCGAAGCTGACAGTGCCCCCCTTCCCGATCTCCCCCTGTCCCCATTCCCTGCGGCCTCCTCCCTCCTTCCCTCCCTTCCATCTCCAGGCAGTCCTGGCCTACGATTCTCCCCCCCCCCAGCCCCCCAGCCCTCGGCGGGCTGAGCCGAAGTCTCGCCCTCACGAAGGACAGGAACAAATGTAATTAAAGCGACCGGCGAGGGGGGTGCGTCCTGGCAAGCCCGCGCGAGCGGGGGTCCCAGAGGCCCGCGCGGGGCCCTCCACCTCCTTTCCTTCTCGTCCCTCCCTCGCCCCCCACCCCGGCCCCCCGGAGCGGGAGCATTTGGGTTGAGCGGCGCCTGTCCTATAAATCCACATATAATTCTCGCCTTTCCTGTTCAGCTAAGGAAAATAAACGTGTAAGGCTGTTTCTGGGAGCCCAGCTCGGGGACCGCTCTAAATTCTCCTCTTATTGAGTCGAGGCTGGAAATCATTCAACTCGGCGGCGCGCTCCAAATCCCCCCCACCCCCCTCCCGGGTCGCTGGGGTCCGAGCCCGCGCCTGCCGCGCACACGCACGCGCGCACACGGAAGGCAGGCGCTGGGTATATAAATATCTCCAGCTCTCCCCATAGCCGGGCAGATTTATTCCGCTGCCAAGCCTGCAGAAAATTGACTTGTTCATGGAGGCGGCTATTGACACATCACCGGGGGGAGGGTTAGGGGAGAAAGCAGTGGAGCCGGCGCCCCTCCATTATACGTTAATGTAATCAGCAGTGTGCGAAATGACTGCGCGGAAAATAGCATCACTGACATTTATATTAGAGGATATTGATGGCAGGAGCTGTGACCGCATCACTCTGCCTCCCGTTTCCACGGATTGACACAGGAGCCTCTTGTTGGCTCCATCCACGCTTGCCTCCCCTCCCCCTCTCCCCCTCCTTCCCTCCCTCTCTCTTCCTCTCTCCACCCACTCTGTGTCTCTCCAGCTCTCCCCCTCTCCTGGTCTTACCCCACCCTGCCTCTTCCCTCTTCTGACCGTTCATTATCCAAATAATTCTTGAGCACCTACTGGGTGCTGCTCTCAAGGGTCTCTCCCATGAGTCCGCCTGCGTTTAGCCTTCCTTTCTCCCAACAATGCTTTTACCCTCTTTCTCTCTCCTTCCCAGCTCCTCCTCCCCTCCCCCCTGCTTTGGCTCGATGGCTGGACCGCTGCTGTCACAGCAGATAGATAATTGAAAAATGGGCCTCACCTTTGCAGCCAGCAGGAGTGGTTCAGGCGGTAACCGCCGGGGTTACCTACTCCATCTCAGTCCCAGGCTCCGAAAGAGATTCTGAGGAAATTGGATTTTACATGGACGTTTTATTCGGGCAGAGGCTTTAGTGTATATAAATACAGGCAAGGAGGCTTGGCGAGAAGGATGATCGAGGCCAGACATCTAATCTACCTGCACCACCCCCAGGTTCAGAAGAGGCAGGCAGGTCTTGTGCTCCGCTCTGAGTCCCAGACCTGGACACAAATGCACTGCCCCTGTCATCTGGGACAGAAAGAGGTTAATCCTCTCTACAGCTCCTTGAAAAGCTGTCTTGGGAATGCAAGTGTCTTTGTCAGGGCCTGACAAGATGGAATACCTAGAAGGAAGGAAGGGAAAGGACCAGAGAAGTTTGAAGTCTGACTCTCAGAAAACATTTGTGGAAACTTTACCTCTGAGTGTTGGGGTGCAAGACTAAGTGGGTTCAGCATAGGTGTTGCCTTCAGTCTGCTTGGAGAATGACATTGTGGGAGCTCAGCTTAAAGAAAGAAAAAAAAGAACAGCCAGGAAAGTGGTGCTGAGATTTCTTCTCTGGGACCTGATCAGGATGGAGACTTGAAGAGAGGAAGCTGACCGACCGGTCTGGAGGGTGATGGCATCCTCTCCAGTCTTACCCTCTGGCCAGAGTAGTAGAAGGTCTAAGAATGCTTAGGTATGAACAGTCACTGTATCTGTGGGCTAGTTCACACCCAAGGTGTGAGCCTGCAGGGCTAAAACGATGGATGGTCAACCACCTGAGTACAAGGTGGGAAGAGGGTCTGAGTGTGGAGTACTTTGTGGGAGGCTGAAATGAAGGCACAAGGGTGGATGGCAGGGAGCCCAGAAGAACCCAGACATGTGAGATGGTTGACATGTAAAGGGAGAAGTTTACCTTGGCCTCCAGTTTAGGACAGCCCAGTTCATAATCAATTATGTCTGTTGCTTTGAGTCCATATCAAGACAGAAAACTATGTCAGTCATCTGTGGCAGAGCAAAACCACTCACTTCACAGTTGGGAAGCAAGAAGAAGGAATAAGGGCCTGGAGGTAAAATGCTTGTGCAGCACCTGGAAGGCTTTGGGTTCGAGTTGAAGCAATGAAGGAAGAAAGAATGAAACAAAGGAGGAGGAGGAGGAGGAGGAAGAGTGAGGGAGGAGATGGAGGGAGGGAGAGGAAAAGAAAGCAAGCTCCTTTGGAGTCAAGACCCCAAAGTCCACTGGCTCCTGGGGCTAAATCTTTAATACATGGGCCTTGTGGGAGCTCTTGAGATATAAACTATATCTGAGTGGGGTGGTTGTGGTGCATGTCTTTAATCCCAGCACTCAGGAGGCAGAGACAGGAGAGTCTCAGTGAGTTCAAGACCAAGGTGGTCTACGAAGAAAGTTCTAGGATAGTCAGGACTGTTACACAGAGAAACTCTGTCTTGAAGGAGGAAGAGGAGGAGGAGGAGGAGGAGAGAGAGAGAGAAAGAAAAAGAGAGAGAGAGAAACTATAACAGGTAGAAAGGAAGAAATAGAAGCCAGGACGGGGGGGGGTGTTTAGACTGAAGAATGACCCCTTCTCATAAGAAGCTTTCTGGTCATGAGCCTGTTTTTTTCTACATGTAGCCTGATCTCCAGCATGGGTCTATGTAGCTGATAGGTCATTGCTGTTCCTTAGGAGGGGTTAGTTTGGTTTGAGCCCCTGGCTGAAGAACTGGAATTGAGTGGTGGGCCCTTATGCAGACTGCTTACTGAAGGTCTCCTTCTGAACACAGAACAGACAGCAGCTGACTTATTGTAGCCACATCCCTGAAAGCTGGACCAATCTGCTCCCCCAGAGCAATACCCCAGAAGTCCCCTGTTCTCTGCCACATCGTTTTGCTGTTACATCATCAGCTTTGGGGCAGGACAGGTGCGGGATGGATCATAACCAAACTCCCAGCTGCTCCCACATATCCCAGGAACTCCCAGATGGCATCCTGGGAACTCAAGTCCAGCTGTAGGATGGGAGTGGTCGGGGGTAACTAGACTCCTTCACTGAACTCTCCCCACCTGACCCTTGTCAGCATCTTCTCTCTCCTCTAAAGATTACATCCACCTGACAGCTCAGCAGAAAGGACTTTCTTCCCAGCTGTCCAGGAGCAAGGACTTTCTCCTTGCTTTTATTACTTGTGCTTCAACCTAGCCTCAGAGAACCAACCACAGGGCAGTGGGCTCTCACTCTCCGGTCCCCCAAACTGCACTGTGTTTACTTCTCTTCCTGTGACTCACTTGACATTTGACATTGCTTCTAATTTAGGAGACTGCTATGGGTTGAATTTTTTTATATACTTATTTTTTTATTTTATCTGAATTGGTGTTTTGCCTGCATGTATAACTGTGTAAGGGTGTCAGATCTTGGAATTACAAACAGTTGTTAGCTGCCATGTGGATGCTGTGAATCGAACTCAGGTCCTTCAGAAGAACAGGCAGTGCTCTTAACCACTGAGCCATCTCTCCAGCCCCGGGTTGAATGTTTATGCTCTTCCAAAATCTTTGTTGAAATTTAACCTTCACTGCAATAATATAAAGAGATGCCTGTAAGACATGACTGTGTCATGAGAACTTAATGGATTAATATCCTCATAAAAGGACTTGGAGGACTATTTGTCCCTCTTTCCACCCTACCATAAGAGGGTGCAGCAAGATGTATCATCTATGAAGCAGAAAGAGAGCCTTCCCCAGACCCCAAACCTTCTGGTTATTTGATACTAGACTTTTCTATCCTCCAAAAGTGTGGGGAATAATGTTTGATTGTTTATATTTTGTTATAGCAGCAGGAGCAGACTGAGGCCTCCCAAACATCCTGGTGCAGAGAACATAGCCGAATTCACATGATGATTGTGAGTGCATGTGTACACAAGGGGACCCTGCGCATTTAGGACACAGGAGATCGCTTATAAAGCAGTTTTGGTTCTTCCCTGCACCCGAATCAGGAAACTGAGGGTTGGGGCTGTAACTTAGTTCACAGAGGGCGGGGCTAGCATGCATGAAGACCTGAGTTGGTACTAGCACCACCACGAGTGCATATTTGTTCATCTCAGGTGAAGGCAGGAGGATCAGAAGTTCAAGTACAGACAGAGTCGTTTGGAGGATGATCTGGACTACAGGAAATTCTGTTCCCAAAAGTACTTGACATTTTGGAAGAGAAAGAAGAAGTAGCTTCCAGCAGTGGAAGGATGCCTCCCACTTCTCCAGGCCTTATGAACATAGACTTCTAGGATGCTATTCAGGATCATCTGCCTATTAGTAAGCCATTGGATGATTCAGGAAATAGGTGCCGGAAGTAGAGCCAACTAAAGTCAGCCATTGACAGAGGCTCAGAGCCTCTCTGTTCCCTTTCCCTGTGTGAGAGGCTGGCTCTGGAGACCCAGTTCAAAAGAGAAGGGACCTATAAAGGCAGCTAGCCTGTTTCTGAGGGTGAAGGAGAGTTGCGGGGAACTGGAAGGTTGAAGGTCTGGAGGAAGCTTTAGAGAGGAGCACGCCCAGCCTCAGCATCAAGGCTGTGATTGGCTGTTTCACTGTGACTGGCACCCAGCCTTTCTGTGCCCTCAGTTCCTTCACCCGGAAAGAGAAAACACCACCTTCAGTTCTAATTTCTATAATATGCTTAGAGAGTCGAACTTGGGAAGAAGGGAAACTATTTCCCCACTGAATATTGAGACTCTCAGGATGGGTAAAGAGAGCTAATTGTGGTACTGAAATCCAGTGGGGCCTGAAATCCCTCAAGGGACCCCTGGATTCTAGGAAATGTTGTGACCAAGACAAGTGCACAGAAGTAAATCCACAGCCAAGCTGTGGGACTGCAGAAGGGCAGGACAGATTCAGCAAGCAGAGCCACCTAACTTCTCCAGGCCCTGAGATCTAGCTTGCAAAGCCCAGACATGATAAGAAGAAACTCCAGTTAGCAAGGCAGCTGCCAGTCCATCCCAGTGACAGGAAGTCTGTGCACTATTATGATCTATGCTTGGGCAAGGAATATCGAATAGAAGACGCGGGCCTCTGCTTCCTTTCGCCAGTCTCTGTAAATTGCCTTCTTGAGAGCATAGGGTGGAGGAGGATCCAGGGCACCCCTGGTGGCAGAGCTGTGGCTAGCGCAGGCAGCACTTGGAGGGGCTGGGACAGCGTGTGAAGCAGGTGGAAGGAGCCAGTGGGGGGCAGCGAGAGTAATGGAGACACCCCTCCCCCATCTTAACTTGGCAAGACGAAACAGAACAAGTCTGTAGGGAGACTTGGAGCAGAAAATCACCATGGATGATACTCCGCAGAGGGGAGAGACTTGAAGCCCAGAGCATGGGCAGCCGGAAGCGAGTGGTTAGGGAAGGGAGGCGGAGAGGATTTCCCTTTCCTCGGATGTGCCTTGGCCCCCGACCAAGCAAAGAGGGGCGGATTTTCTGTCTCGTCCCAAGCCCCTGCATCTGCCGCTTTGTTTATGTCACGTCTATTTATAGTCACAGGCTCCGAGCCTGGTACGGGACTCAGCGATTTATATGACTGTAAACTTCCAAAGGGCCCTGAGAACAGGCAGGGCAAGGGTAGAGTCAGAGGCAGGCCTCCCACGGTCAAAATGCCTGCCCTCCCACCTACACTGACCTTGGATGCTACTGAAGGGCAAGCAGTTATAAGATCAGGCCCAGACACCGGGCCATGGGTGGGAAGCCAGTCACTGCTCTGATTCTCTTACCCTGAGTTCAGGATTTGGAGTGAACCGTAGAGGCTTTCTATTAGTGTGATCTCTGCACACGCGTTGAAGGGAGCAGATCAGAAACTTCGGTGTGGCAGAGTGAATTTCATCAGAAGGTGACTGAGTTCAAGCCACTCTAGACATTTGAGGAAGATATGAAAATGGAGACTTACAGTCCTGGTTGAACCTGCCCCATTCACTGAGTACCAGAAAGATGAATAGCTCTCTTGGCTTCCTTGGGGGGCGACTTTGGAGGCCCATGCCACCCAGCTCTTACATCAGAGGGTGCTGATAGATTGAGGCCTGACTATAAAAGGCTGAGTCCAGTCCTTCCTAACCTTAGAGGCAGCCTTGTTCAGCCTTTGGCGGACTTTCTCCTTAGTCTGTCTTCCTCTCTATGGTTGTTTACCCCTCCTGCTCCACACGTGTTTTCTGACTACTGCCCTTGCAAGAAGGTGTCTGGACTGCTACTTCTTCCTGCCCACTCTATACGGACCTCCACTGCACGCACACTCCACTCCTCCAGACCCAGTGCTGGTCCCTACCCAAGGATTTGTTATATGAGCGTTAAGGCTGGGTATATCTCAACACTCTCTCTCTCTCTCTCTCTCTCTCTCTCTCTCTCTCTCTCTCTCTCTCTCTCTCTCTCTGTGCAAATAATTTTTTAAAAACATTACTCTAAGCATTCTGGGGACAGATTTCTGTGAGTTTAAGGACAATCTGGTTGGTTACTTAACAAGTTCCAGGCCAACCAAGGCTATAGAGCAAGATTCTGTCTCAAAAATAAATAAACCAATAGCAGTGATACACACTTTAGGGAGGCAGAGGCAGGTGGATCTCTGAGTTTGAGGCCAGCCTGGTCTACAGAGTGAATTCCAGGACAGCCAGGGCTACACAGAGAAGCCCTGTCTCAAAAAAATAAAATAAAACAAATACATCGTTTAAAATAATGTGCTTCATAATTGGATCAAAGTAACCAGCTAAATAAGTATGAACTCAAAGAGAAAGACCCAGGATGACTTCCTCCTTGAACTCTTGTTAGCTTCCTGTGCACCAGAACTTCAGGACCAAATCTGAGGACTTGGTCACGGAGTAGTATGTCTCTTAGCACCTACACGATTCCAGCTTGTCCCTTCTCTCACTACAATCTTGGATTTAAGACCCCTCAGAGATGCATTAAATTCAGTGGAAGTAAGCAGAGTTGGAGTCAGGGGTCACTCAGCTAGGATACGTCCTTTAGAAGGACAAAGGGCATTTGCTCTAGAACACAATAAGTTACCAGTTAGTGTCCATCCCACCCAGGATTGGGATTGACCTTGGCCTGACAGGGATTAGCCTTGAGCAAAGGCTTTAGGGCAAGGTAGAGGCCACAGGTTGATTCTTAGGTCCCCTTCTCTCCCATTGGTCTCTAGCCATCCTTGGAAATGGGAGTACTGTTTAGTCAAATCAATGTCTTTTCCTCCCGAGTCCAAAGCCCCTTTGCTTGCCCAATTTTTTTTTTAAAAAACAAACAAACAAACAAACAAGGTTTCTTTGAGTAACAGCTTTGGCAGCCCCTGAACTCACTTTGTAGAACAGGCTGGCCTAGAACTCATAGAGGTCTACTTGCTTCTGCCTCCCAAGTGCTGGGATCAAAGGCATGTGCCATGAAGCCCAGATGCTACCTCACTTTTTATCTACTGCCTTCTCTAGAGTGGAGGTAGGGTAGGGGTTGGGATAAGAAATAATCGGT
Organism: Sigmodon hispidus; assembly: GCA_004025045.1. Lineage (NCBI taxonomy): Eukaryota > Metazoa > Chordata > Mammalia > Rodentia > Cricetidae > Sigmodon > Sigmodon hispidus. The sequence continues at coordinate 26,252 of PVIH01007087.1, forward strand.
TAGGTGTAAAGATATTGTCTGAAATAGTTAATTCTTCTGCAGCATCACCTTGGACAAAGATACAGTGATAAAACATTATTTCTGAGAGTGTTCCCAAGGGAATGGTAACTTTTGGTCATTAGAATTCTAGAAGGAAGATCTGCCCTCACTCAAGTGAGTGGGAACCATCCCTGAAGGCCTGAACAGAACCAAGGGCAGAGGAAGCCTGAACTCTTTGCCTCTCCTCCTGTCCTGGGATATGGAGTTCCTGGTTCTTGGACCTTTAGACCCCCACCAGGACCCTCACCAGTCATCCAACCCTCTAGTTCTTTGGTGACAGTTCTAGTCTCTTCTGGTGACAGCTCCCAGATGACAGATCTTGGTACTTTTCAACTTCCATGATCTGTAAGCCAATCCTTCATAACAATAAATCGGTGCTCCTCTCCTTCTTCTCTCCTGCCCTCTCCTCTCAATCTCATCTGTTTCTCTGGAGATCCTCAATTCTACGTCTGAACACAGGAAGAAATGCAGCAGCTGGGTGGGGCAGGTGCAATGAAGAGGAAATTCGAGGAGCTGAATCAGGCTAAAAGGAGGGTAGTTCCCCTCTGCCCTCTCCAGAGGGAGGCAGCAGAGGATCATGGGAACTGCCCCTTCTGATCAGTGGTGCGGTTCTTTCAGATCCTGTCTCCGCTATGGAGCTTATATGCAGAGAATCGTGCAGTCTGAAGCCTTTACACTAGCAGCCCATTTCTCTGATGAAGAGATGCCTCGGGAAAGCTGGGCTATTCTCAGTTTAGTCTCCAGCCCGCTCTGTTCATTCTTGAGCAGCGATTTCTTTCATAAAGCAAACAAAATCTTTACTTTCCAGTGTCCATTTTCCCATCTCCTTCCATTCTTCAAACTTCTCAGCCCTCATCATCTTGGGGTCCTTGTGTCACCAGCCTGGATATAGTCAGTCTATCTGGGATAGCTTCCCTGTGCCCCTTGGGTCATCACTATGTCTATTTTCAGGTAGTACATTCCCAGTCTTCCCTAGGGAGTTTTACTTCGTGGTGTCTCTTCTTTCTATTACCTTCAGACACTTGCCAGCACATTTCCTGAGTGGCTAGATTACACGTGGGAGCCATCACTCCTGATGCCCGGGAAGACAGTCCTGTGTTTGAGGGGGTTAGCCAGCATTATGTGCCAATGGCATGAAGGAGAACATAAATGCCTCAGCCTAGAAGCAGCACCCTCCCCCAGGCATGGCACTCTGGTCCCTCAGTCTGGTTGGAAATTGGCCTTGAGAAGATCAGAGATGGGTGGTGAAGAGTGTTAGGAGAAGAGGACATGGGTCAGGAAGACCCTTCAGCTGCTGGCACAGCTAGGGAACTAAAAAGGGGCTTGAGGTGGCAGAGACCATCCCCTGCTCAAGGCTGGGTAAGGATAGGTAGCCTCGGTTTGAGGTCAAAAGGGAAGTAAAAGTGATCAGGTTTTAGAGAACATAGAAAGCCAAGGAGTTACTTTGAACTCTAACCCTGAAGAGTAGTCAGAACTGTGGATGTGAACTCTGCTTAGAAGAAGCAACACCTCAGCAGAATAGTCATGTGCCAGCTAGTGGCCAGCACGACACAAGAGAGGCAGGTGCTGAGAGGGGAGGGGTTTCGTCTCTCCTACTGTGTCACCTGTCATTTGTTACAAGAAACCCAAAGACTCTCAGACAATCAAAGACGGAAAGTAGGCTGCTGCCTCCCCAACCATCTGGTCTAGCACCGTTTTACAGATAGAGAGAAATGGAAAGGTCCTTAGTCTCTGGTGATGCCATCACCTCAAATTACCCACCAGCCTAGTTCTTAGACCCAAATTTGACCTCCCAGCTGATCTGATCAAACATTTGCAAGAGACTGGGCTTCACTGTGGATTTTGCTCCATGTTCGATCCTGCCAGGCTTATCTGATGGGCTGGGAAACCCCTCCCCCTTTTTCCTTCCTCAGACCAGGGCCTGGGGGCTGTTGCTTCTTTTGAAGCTTGTGGTGTTGCTTTCTATTACAGTGCCTTTTCCACTGTGCCTCTGCCTGTCTGTCCTTCTTCAGCCCTGTTCCCACTGTTCTTACCCCTCCTAGAATGGCTGTGATGAATCTCTGAAGCTTCATGTTTCTGGGGTAATTGAGTTGTGCTCCTTGGTCATGATGGGGAGGGAGGAGGCAGTAGCTGCCCATGGGTATGGCCTCCCCCAGCTCACTTAGCCCGGCCCCCTGTGATCCAGCAGAGGGTGCCGAGTGACAGGATGCTTCCTCCTCTTCCCCAGCCCAGCCGCCTTCTCCAGCTCTCTGTCTCCCCCTAACCCCTCCCTGCTTCATCTCCTGCACAAATCACATGGTGACAGCCCCATCCAACCTTTGGGGAAGGGTTTGTAAATGTGTCTTCCTTAGCTCTGATCTCCAAATTGTCCCTTTTATTGCATTTGTCACGGTGAAGATTGAAGTCCCTGGGTGGCCTGCACTACAAATCACGGAGTCTGCTGTGGGAGCAGCTGCAGGTTGGAGCCAATGGAAGGGTCTGAACTCTGTTACAGGGTGTGCTTGTGTCTACACATTCCCCATGTGCGGTGTGAACTTATACCTAAGAACAGAAAAATGTGCCCCCAGCATTCCGAACCATTTGTCATCTCTATAGCAAACGATGAATTCTTCCTCCAGGCTGTCTTCCAGGATACCTCTGCCCACACTAGGGGCTGGGAGTACCTCAGTGGCAGAGTCATTGACTAGTGTGTCTGAGGTCCTGGTTCAGTACCTAGTATTGCAAGAAAAGAGGGTGATAAGGAGATGAGCCTCTGCCATTCTATAGAGGATACCACTGTCTACATTGGTGTTGCTTTTATCTCTTCCGATCAGGGATATTTTGCTCTCTTAGTGGGTTAAGGACAGCTCAGCAGCCAGTCTCCAAGGGTCTACACCTAGGCTCCAGAGACACAGCTGACACATCCCTGCCCACTGCTTCCACATCCTTTCTTTCTCTTCTTGGACACGACTGGGTGCAGGGAGGATACAGCTGAGACAGAGCCAAGAGGACAAAAGCTCCCTTGTACATGCATTGGAAGGGAAAAAAAAGGCCCCTTTCCTACCCTAGCCTTATGAGGTGGGCTTCCTGCCTGTCCCTCATGCACATTCATAACATTCAAATTTATGCTGTAATCTCCACCACTCCATATGTATGAGCCTTTGATGGGTGTTTGGGTTTATGGGATGCACCCAGCCCTCCGTTCCCTCACCCGCCCACCGCCTCTAACCACTGCAAAGACGCTCGTACATAATTGACATCGGCAGATTCTTTCATTATACAAGATTTAGCATCTGCTCGGGGATCGCTCGCTCCTCACTCACTATAGATGACTTTTCCCTGCGTTTCCTATTATCAATTCAAATTAGCCCCATCTCCCCACCCAACCAGTGCAGCGTTTACACTTGACAGTGAGGAAACAGCAAGGCTATAATGGGCTTCTCAATTATTTAGGCCCAGTTAGGCCAGGACCCAGAAGGCCTCAACAAGGAGACGTGCTGGGATGAGGTCACCACAGGGAGGGGCTAGGCTAATAACAGCTTGATTTCTCCTTGACCTTCCTATAATCCTCCCACCTTTCACCTTGGGGACACTCCAATATTTGGATCTGCAAGACTGAGACAGTCCCTTACTGCCCTCATACCCGTCATCAGCTGCCTTGGGTGTACTCAATCGCAGCACTTAATGAACTACCAACATTAACCAAAGAAGCAGGGGGTTTTCTCACCAGTTGGGCTGGCCTCCCCCTCCTATTAGAATTTCTCTCCTTCTTTCTTTCTCCTTTCTTTTTTCTTTCTTTCTTTCTTTCTTTTTTTTTTTTTTTGGACAGGATTCTCTACGTAATAATTCTAGCTTTCCTGAAACTCTTTGTAGATCAAGCTGGCCTTGAACTCACAGAGATCCTCCTGCCTCCGCCTCCCAAGTGCTGGGATTAAAGGTGCGCCCCACCAAGTAAACCCAGCATACTTCTGTAGAGAAGTGGTGGCGCCCTCGGTCCATGGGGACCAATGAAACATATTGAAACCAAACTCTGGAGAACCAGGAAGAAGCAGAGGAACATAGACGCCAAGCGGAGACACAGGAAGCCTGAGAACGAGAGGTTCTGCGGGTCTGCGGGGGCTTTGGAAGAAGTCACAGTCAAGCAGAAAGCAGACGAGAGGCCCTTGCTCTGCTGAGCCCATGGCTGTGCTGAGTTGTAATTAGGTCAGTCATGCCCACATGCTGTGCTGCTCTGACTGGTCCGGGCTCAGCCTCCAGGAATAACTCTTGGGCCCAGTGGCTGTTCAGGAACCATTAGGCTCTCTGAAGCCCTCTAAAGGCCCAAGTACTGGGCAGAATTTGCAAGTCAGCACCAGGCCTGAGTTTCAGAATCCTGCCAACCCTTAGCCACATCAGGCAAGGCCCCAGGCAGCCAGCTCAGCGCCCCACAGCCCTGGGCTCCTCTGCAGCACCCCCTCCCCTCTCCAGCCTGGATCAGTTTCTGAGGGCAGTGACGGGGGTGGGGGTGGCAGAAGGGGGTCTGGGAGGCTGTGGGATTAGAAGCGTCTTTCCCATGCTCAGCCTTTGCAGAATCAAAGAATTCCTCCATCTAACTGGATTTACTCTAAGTCACAGGCGTGTGAGACCGTCTTTCCCTCAGCAACAGCTGGAAACAGCCCTAAATATGATTAATTAATGCTGTGAAAAGCCCTGGACACAATTAAGGTGTGTGTGTGAGAGAGAGGTGTGTGTGTGTGTGGGGTGGAACAGGAGGCATGTAGATTTCTAATTTAGCCACCTGGGGATGGGGCCTCCAGGGAAGCAAAATGACATTTCCCCAAAGACATTTTTTTTGACATGCAGAGGTCATTTTATCCTGCCTCCAGTTTTTGACAGATTTAGTCTTTTTTTTTTTTTTGTCTCCAGGGCACTAGACTATTTTCTCTCTGATGGGGGTAGGGTGCTAGGTTGGGGCAGATGTGACATCTCCTCTTTACAAGTGGAATGTTCTCCAAACCTCGCTTTCTGTTGTTAATTCTAGGGATCATGGACATATGTCCCACCATACTGACGAGAAACAAGCTTAAATGGGACATAAACTGGAACTCAGAGGAAACTGACTGAGTGACTGACCAGCCAACCCTCCTATCTGGAAATGGCTCACATTCATCCTCTTCTCCTGCACCTATAAGAAAGGGTAGAAGCCTTATCCAGTGTCTCTTCCATGCCCCAGGCCCAGCTCTGTGTGATTGGGTCTTCATTCCTTAAGGTATGAACATCTTTGCCTTAACAAGATGTTGATAATAACCAGTATTATCTATAATGAGAAAAAAAGAGGGGGGGGGAGGAACAAAGGTCATTCTAATAAATCACCCAAAATTTAGTACTAGATTTCAATAATGTCTTAGTGTTTCTATTGCTATGAAGGGATACCACGACCACAGCAGCTCTTGTAAAGGAAAACATTTAATTGGGACTAGCTTACAGTTCAGAGGTTTAGTCCATTATCATCACGGCAGAAAGCATGGCTACAGGCAGAAAGACATGGTGCTGGAGAAGGAGCTGAGCGTTCCACATCTGCATTGGGCCTGGCTTGAGCATCTGAACCTCAAATCCCATCCCAGTGACACACTTCCTCCAACAAAGCCACACCTCTTAATTGTGCCACTCCCTATGAACCTGTGGGGACCATTTTCATTTAAATCACCACAAATAATAATAATAATAATAGTAATAATAATAATAATAATAATGGTATATTTGTATTAGTATATGAAGAATTTTGTGTCTGTAGTATGTTTTTCATTTTTTATTTAATTTTAAACATTTCATGTGTGTGGTTATTTTGCTTACATGATCCATAGATGTCAGAAGGGGTCCTTGGATCCCCTGGAACTGGAGGTATGGATAGCTGTGAATCCTCATATGGGTGTTGTGAACAGAATCTGAATTCCCCGGAAGAGCAACAACTGCTCTTAACTTCTGTTTTTTCTTTTAAAGATTTATTTACTTTTTATTATGTAGAGTGTTCTGCCTGCATGTACCCTGCAGGACAGAAGAGGGTCCCAGATCTCATTATGCACAGTTGTGAGCCACCATGTGGGTGCTGGGAATTGAACTCAGGACCTCTGGAGGGGCAGCCAGTGCTCTTAACCACTGAACCATCACTCCAGATCCCCATTCTTAACTTCTTCCTGCTGAGCCATCTTGGTACATCTCACAATGTATTTTCATCATATTCATCCCATTCTTCTCTCCCAATTCCACCTCTGCCCTGCTAGACTTCCTGGGATGTTTGGCTTAGTTCTGGGTTTGGGAATTTTTGATTTGTTTGAGGGTTTTTTTTTTAAAGATTTATTTATTTATTATGTATACAGTATACAGAAGAGGGTACCAGATGTCATCATAGATGGTTGTGACCACCATGTGGGTGCTGGGAATAGAACTCAGAACCTCTGGAAGAACAGTCAGTGCTCTTAACCCCTGAGCCATCTCTCCAGCCCTTATTTGAGGTGTTTTTGTTTGCTTAGTTTGTTGTTTTGTTTTTGTAATTGACTCCAATTAGCATTGCCCAGATGCCAATGTATGTGGGGCCATCCCCTGGGAAGTGAGGAACCTCCCAGTGACCATACATATCCTTAAAGACAAATTACTCCACCTTCTGCAGAAGCCATCAGTTGCTAACAGCTCCTTAGCTAGAGGTGAGGTACTCTCTCACCCATGTTGGAGTTTTGACTGGCTTGATTTTATAAGGGTCTTGTGCAGGCAGCCACAGCTATGTGAGCTCATGAGACCAACTTGTTTGTCATATGCAGAACACAGCATTTCATGGCCCTCCTTCCCATTTTCCAGCTCCTCCTTCTAGCTTCCTAACATGGTCTCTGAGCCTTGCTGGGGTCAGGAACTGGCATAAAGGTATTTATTTTAGGGCTGAGTACTCACAGTCACAAATTATTAGAATTTTGGCCAGTTAGGAAGGAATCTTTGCATTTACCACTTCCCACTACAAAAAGATTATGTACATGGAGACTTATTCTTATTTATGAAATGCCCAGCTCTAGCTTGGCTTGTTTCTAGCCTGCTTTCCCTAACTTAAGTGATCCCATCTACCTTTTGCTCTGGGCTTTTACCTTTCACTATTCTATATACTTCTCTTTCCTTCTGATTCCATGGAGGCTGTGAGGCTGTGGGACTGTGTGGCTGGTACCTCTCCTCTCCTTCTCCTCTCTTCTTCTCTAGATTTCTTCTATTTATTCTCTCTGCTTGGCAGTCCCATCCGTTTCTCTCTTCTGCCTGTTCAGCTCTTTATTAGACCAATCAGGTGTTTTAGGTAGGCACAGCTTTACGGAGTTAAACAAACGCAACATAAAATAATACAACACATCTTGGCAACATTCAATGAATATTCCACACACATCTCAACTAATATTGCACAGCAGTATGTTTCTGTTTTGCTGAAATGATTCAACCCCAGAAGAGGTTTCCAGGGTTCTAGCCTGACAGCCAAAGACAGTATAGATTAGTATGAGCATGGAAAAGCCCCCACATGCTAATCCTCACCTTGGATGCTTCTGGGGTCAGTGGGACATCTTCTTAATAGCCTGCTATACTGGCTAGTTTTATGTCATCTTGACTCAGGTTAGAGTCATCTGAGAGGAGAGAACCTCAAATGAGAAAATGCTTCCATAAGATTGGACCGTAGAGCTAGGGAGCCTTCATGAGACCAAACTAGGCCCCCTACATATGTGTAATAATAGTATAGCTTGGTCTAATTGTGGGGCTCCTAGCGGTGGGATCAGGGACTGTCCCTAATGCTTGAGCTGGCTTTTGGGTACCTATTCCCCGTACTGGGTTGCTTTGCCTAGCCATAATACAAAGGGCGGAAGTTAGTCCTTCTTCAACTTGATATGTCAGGCTTTGTTGACACCCATGGGAGGCCTGCCCCCTTCTGAACAGAAACAGAGGAGGAGTGCAAAGGGGAGACCCAGGGTGGGAAGGGGGGGGAACTGTGGTCAGGATGTAAAATAAATGAAAAAAATTAATAATAATAATAATAATAAGATTGGGCTGTAGGCAAGCCTGTAGGGAATTTTCTTAATTAAAAATTGGTGGGGAGGACCCAGCCTATGGTAGGTAGTGCTGTCCCTAGTCTGGGCCTTGGGTTCTATAAGAAAGCAGGCTGAGCAAGCCATGAGAAACAAGCCAATGAGCAGCACCCTCCATGGTCTCTGCATCAGCTCCTGCCTCCAGGTTCCCAGCCTGTTGTAGCATCCTGACTTCTTTCAATGATGGACTATGGTGTGGAATAGTGAGCCAACAAAACCCCTTTTCTCCCAACTTATTTTCTGTGGCTGTATCTCATTACAGCAATAGTATAACTAGGGCACATGGTTTCTAGGAACACAACCAAGGAGTTTGGCAATGTCCAGATGTTCCTTGAGGAAGGGCCTTCATACTTCTCGATGGGGCGCACAACAAACCAGCACCCCTGAATTTAAACCACTAGGACTGAAGGTCAACATCTGGGTAACAAAGTAGATGTGGATCTTCCATGTTAAACCTGGTCCTTGCCTCCCAGGAAGAGACTGGCCTTTTCAGGACAGTGGTCTTTAGAATTGTTGGTAGGATTTCTAAAGATTTTGCTGGTGACAGAGCAGAGATGCTAAGGCCCACACTCTAGATCACTAGAGTGAAAGGTGATTCTTTTTTTTTTTTTTAACTTTATTTATTTATTTATTTATTTTATAATTTTATTATGTAGCTAGACATATTCATTTTTTTTAAAATAGCATTTTTAAACTTTATTTATTTATTTATTTATTTATTTGCCTTGGTGTTTGCCTGGAACTGGAACTACAGACAGTTGTTAGCTGCCATGTGGGTGCTGGGAATTGAACCCGGGTCCTCTGGAAGAGCAGACGGTGCTCTTAACCACTGAGCCATCTCTCCAGCCTCGAAAGGTGTTTCTTTTTTTTTTTTTTAAACTTTATTTATTTAATTATTTGCCTTGGTGTTTGCCTGAAACTGAAACTACAGACAGTTGTGAGCTGCCATGTGGGTGCTGGGAATTGAACCCGAGTCCTCTGGAAGAGCAGATGGTGCTCTTAACTGCTAAGCCATCTCTCCAGCCCCCCGAAAGGTGATTCTTAAAGAGGAAAAATGAAAATCACTTCTCCTTCCCAACAACCTCAAAGCAGGAGAAGTACATCCTCATGGCAGACGTGCCTTGGCTCTGCCCTGGGCCCAGCTATGCAGGGGATCCTCACCATCCATCATGCCCTTTAAGCCTACAATGTTCTATGTCAGGGAAGGGGTTAGAGGTAGGATGCTGTGATCATGGAGGCAGAGGCAGAGAATCAGAGGCTGGCAGGAGGTGGGCAGGAAGTCAGAAAGGTTTGCAGCTTCTTAGGCAAGTCTTTAAGCTTTTCTTACAGACCCTTGCCCGACAGTGGTGTGACTTCTTGCATCCTCATGATTGGGTATATTTCTTTTTTCTTTTTAAAATTTCTTTTTATTTTATGTGCATTGGTGTTTTGCCTGCATGTATGTCTATGTGAGTGTGTCAGATCTTCTGGAACTGGAGTTACAAACAGTTGTGAGCTGCTATGTGGGTGCTGGGAATTGAACCAGGATCCTCTTGGGAGAGCAGCCAATGTCCTTACACAGACATACATGTAGGCAAAACTCCAGTGAACATAAAATAAAAGTTATATACGAATGCACAACAAACAAACCAAAACCAAAAAAAGAATATAGCTATTTATTTATTTTATTTTTAATTGTGTGTGCGTGCATGCATGTATGTGTGTGTGTGTGTGTGTGTGTGTGTGTGTGTGTGTGTGTGTGTAGGGCACAGAACAACCTGTTACTACTTCTACTATGTGTGTCTGAAGGATCTAACTCCAGTTATTGAACCTGGTGACAAGGCTCTTTTTGAGCCCTCCATTTTATGCTTGAGACAGGACAGCATGTAACTCAGGCTGTCTTCAAATTTGTTATGTAGCTGAGAATGACTTTCAACTTATTTTTACATGTATATGGTCATGTGTGCAGGTGTGTATACATGTGTGTGTGTGAATACATGCAGAGGCCAAAGGACAACCTCAAACAATATACTCATTCTTTTTTAGACATAGTCTAACCGGTCTAAAACTCTCATTAAGTAGGCAAGGCTGGCTAGTCAGCAAGACCCAGGGCTCTTCTTGTCTCCCCCTCCTCAGTGATGGAACTACAAGTGTGAAGCACCACACACCCAGGTTCTCACTCTTGAAAAGGGCTTTTAAAACTTTCAGCCAACCATGTGGGTCAAGCCTCTATCAGAGAGGGGCCTATCATAAGACTAGGACTGTCCATGGGATAACCCATTCAGTCCCGCTTCAGCAGCTGCCAGGAAGCTTGCCTTTTGTTTGATTTCCTCAATGCCTAGGATAGAGATGGGAAAAGAAAAATAGGAGACTTATATGGAGCCAGGGCCTCACACGTACCAGCTAAGTGTTCTAACATCGAGCTACACTTGTTAGCCCAGAGCAGCATTTTCAATGCTGCACTTCAAAGAATGTTTGGGTCATCAAGTGAGGTAGTTATTATTGTCATTAACCAATGAAATAAGAAGACTGAGGTTCTAGACACTTAAGCACTGGTTCAAAGCCACATAGCTGTGAAGTGGTGAGATCTGCTTGGGGCATGGCATTCCTCAGTAAATCAATACAGAATCTCACATCACTGGACAAGGGTCCGGAGTTAACAAATGAAAATGCAGGATTCCCAGGAAAACCTGAGTTCCACATAACAAATAAGCCTTCAAAAAATGAGGCTGGAGAGGTGGCTCCGTGGTTCAGAACACTTGCTCTTGCAGAGGACCTGAATTCAGTTCCCAACTCAGCCCCTATCTGGCAGCTAACAACAATCTATTACTCAAGGTCCAGGGGATCAATGCCTTCTTTGACCTCCACAGGCTCCTGTATGCAGGGGATGCACATACATATACCAAGCACACATATACATATACATACACAACATAGACAAATATAAGTATATTCCAAATAATGCATAGCATTACTTATACTTGTATATATCTGAAATTGCATTTTATATGACTCTCTGAGGTTGAACAGCAGCCAAGGTCAGTCCTGCCTCTTTTTCCAAAATCAAACAAACAAAAAACTCAAAACTTAAAAGTTTTAAGGAGGAAAAAGCCTCAGTATGATGCTGAGGCATATTCCTGTAATCTCAGAATAGGGAGGCTCAAACAGGGCAACCTTGTACAGTTAAACCCTTTCTAAATAAATAAGTGAACTTTAGCTTTCTGGTCTTCAGTGTACAGCTTGGCATTAATGACTTCCATAGCACAGACAGAGGGAGGGTTAAATGTGCAGTTCCTTCCATGTCTAAGACTTAATCGCCTTTAATCTCAGCAACTGAGAGGCAGAGGCAGGTGGATCTCTGTGAGTTTGAGGCCACCCTGGTTTACAGAGTGAGTTCCTGAACAGCCAGGGCTGTTACACAAAGAGACCCTATCTAGAAAAACAACAAACAACAACACAACAAAGAAACCCTGTCTGCAAAAACCAAAAGCTAAAAAGCAAACAAAACTTTATTGGAGCTGGAGAGATAGCTCAATGGTCAAGGACAGATACTTGCGGGTTTGATTTCCAGCACCCACATAGTGAGTCAGAACTGTCCACAAGTTCAGTTACAGGGGGTCTGATGATCTCTTTTGAACTCCTTGGGCATCAGGTACATAGGCGATGTACAGACATACATGTAGGCAACACACACACACACCTAAAACAAATACATTTTAAAAAGATAATTATTTATTTTTTACTTTATGTGGATGGGTATTTTGTCTGCCTGTATGTCTGTGTACTGGATATGTGACGTGCCCAGGGAGACCAGAAGAGGGCGTCAAATTCCCCCTGAAACTGGAGATACATAGGCTTCTGAGTCATGTTGGTGCTGGAAATCCAATTAAGCGCCTTTGAAATATCTTTCAGTTCTATGAATCATTTCCAGGCCCTTTCCCTTCCCCTGTTTTTTATTTCTGTTTTGTTCTCTCTCTCTCTCTCTCTCCCTCTCATAAAGGCAGGGTTTCATTCTGTAGCCAATTCGGTCTTGAACTCACTATGTAACCCAGGCTGGCCCTGAACTCTTGGCAATCCTCCTGCCTCAGTCATGGAGTGCTAGTA
>PVIH01007087.1:38536-104091 GCA_004025045.1 Sigmodon hispidus
CTCCCACCCCCGCTATGGTTGGCCCTCCAGCCTCTTGCCCTGGCTCCACTCTATCCTTCGCAGCTGAGCTCTGCTGGGCTCCACCCCAGGCTCCATCGCTCTCTCCAGCGCCTGCTCAGGCGTTTGCTCTCTTTGCTCCCTTTGGGCTCACATCCTTACTCCCAGCTTGCTTGTTCTGCTTGCTCCGGGCGTCTCCCTACTGAAGAATTATGTTGCATAAAGCAGCCGCCACCATCTTGAACTGGCAGTGAACTTTGCTTTCTACATATAAATACAGATAGCAATCACACCCCAATCAGCGCCGAGGCTTCGGGGCATCATCTCAGCAACTCTAACTTTCCCATTACGATAATGTGATTTTCACTCAGTCTATAATATCACCAGCCATGAATAAAGCAACTGGCTTCGTTCTGCCTCTCTCCACCCTGCCCCCCTTTCTCTGCCTCTTCCCACCCTCCTGTTCCTTTCCTTTCTTTTTCTCTCTCTTGCCTTCTTTTCTGTCTGTCTCTGCACTGCTCCTGGTAATATCTCCATCTCTGTCTGCATCTCTGAACATCTCAGCCTGTCTCTCTCTCTCTCTCTCTCTCTCTCTCTCTCTCTCTCTCTCTCTCTCCTCTCCTCTCACCCTCTGGGACTCACATTCCCTAAATACTAATGGTGAGGATTTGCAGTACCCTCAAGGTTGTTTTCAATTCTGCTCCCCAGCCCTGCCATCATCTGCCTTTGCCTGAAGGTGAGAATCTGCCAGGGGTGGGGTGTGGGGCTGAGAATGGCTGGCTGCTAGACTTCAAAGGGGGTTGGGGGGAGGCTATGAATTTGATTTTTCCTCCTCCTTCCTTCTCTTAGGTACCAGGATGGCTCTCTGCAAAGGACCCCCATCAAGAATGCCCAAGCCAAGTTTCAGCAACCACAGGATTCAGCTAGGTAGATATGAGACATTCTTATTTAGAAGTAGGTTCTAGAGGCTCTGGTATTCTGCATATGGGGAGACCCACACCTAGACATTCCAAATGCTAGACAACTGTGTGTCAGATAGAGCTGGCAAGAGGAGGATTCGGAGAGACTGCAATGGGGGAGGGCCAGTCCAGTCTGAGGTCCATTCTGAGGACCAAGCGAGGCTCAGCAGAGTCTCCCAGAACCATCTCGCTTGCTCCCTGATAGAGCTGTCCAGGCTAAAGGTGCCTTTTAGGACCTGGAGAGAAAAGCCTGCAGATCCTTGACCAAGGTGTCAGCCACCTTTTCAACTCTGAAGAGGGCTTTTCTCTCTCTTTTGTGGGGACTACCCAACCCTGGGTTAGTAGTGATGCTGGTAGGGAGATGGTACTTTGGTCATTTTTCTGTGATCTCTAGGTTTGCTTACCATTCAGCACTCCTTTCACTTTTTTCAATTATTAACTATGGCACCCTGGACAGCACTCTCCTACTTTCTCTAAGCCTTAGTGTCCTCAACCATAGAATAAGAATTAGATGAAACACAGCGTGATGACATAGGCCTTCTACCCCAGCACTCAGGGGTTGGGGCAAGATTAAAGCTCAAATCATAGCTACATAGAGAGTTCAAGGCCAGCCTGGGCTACAAGAGACTGTCTTTGGGGGTTTGATGTGGTGGTGGCGCACACCTTTAGTTCCAGCACTCAGGAGGCAGATGCAGGCAGATCTCTGTGAGTCTGAGGCCATCCTAGTCTACAGAATGAGTTCTAGGACAGCCAAGGCTACACAGAGAAACACTGTGTCAAAAACCAAACAATGTCTGTGTGTGCAGGGGGCATAATAACAGTACTTTCTCTCTGAATTATATGTGAATGAAATTGGTTTCTTTTCTTTTTTTCCTTTTTGAGACAGGGTTTCTCTTTGTAGCCCTGGCCATCCTGGAACTCACTCTGTAGAGTAGCCTGGACTTGAACTCACAGAGATCGCCTGCCTCTGCCTGAGTGTTGTGATTAAAGGTGTGTGCCACCACTGCCTGACTGAAAGTGACATTTTTTGGGGACGGGAAACAGGGTCTCACCATGTAGCCCTAGCTAGCCTAGAACTTGCTACACAGACTAGGCTGGCCTGCAACTCACAGAGATCTATATGCCTCTGCTTCCCAAGTGCTGAGATCAAGGTGTGTACTACCACCCCCTGCTCAAAAAGTGAGTCTTGAATGCTGCGCTGTCTTAATCAGGAGTGACCAATCGGATCAGACACTTGCATCTTATTTTTGTAGATCTAAATGTTCTATTTTCTAGCCTTTAGTTTTTTCTGGTTTCTGTCTAAAAGTTACTTTGAAAATATTCCAGTGTGAACTCTTATGGAAGAGAAGAATGGTCCCCCCCACTTGGGTCTCAGTGCTACAGAAATTAGAGCTGGGCCTGGGCATCCAGAACCACTGAGGCAAATTCAGGGGAAGAACCCAGGCACAGTGTCTGGCCAGAGACTAATCTGAGTCCCTTCCCTCATACTTAGTGTCTTAGTTAGGGTTTTTATTGCTGTGAAAAGACACCATGACCACAGCAATTCATATAAAGAAAAACATTTAATTGGGATGGCTGGCTTACAGTTCAGAGGTTCAGTCCATTATCATCATGGTGGGACATGGCGGTGTGCAAGCAGACATGGTGCTGGAGAAGTAGCTGAGAGTCCTACATCTTGCAGGCAACAAGAAATGGACTAAAACACTGGGTGGTATCTTGAGCATATATAAGACGCTAAAGCCCACCTCCACAGTGACACATTTCCCCCAGCAAGGTCATACCTATTGCAACAAAGCCATACCTCCCAATAGTGTCACTTTCTTTGGGGACCATTTTCTTTCAAATCGCCACACTTAGCTTCTCTGCCTTGGCTATAAGGATGATGCTAACCCTTTTGAGGTCCAGAAACCAGAGCATTCTTCCTCAAGGGCCTTAGTGAGGGGTGGATGAACCTTGGTCTATGAACTCACAAGAGGACTGAGAGTCTGGTCTTTGTGTTCCTTTCTTCTTTTCTCCATGAGGAACAAGACAGTGTCCATGCCTTCCAGTAGGTCACAGTCCAGAGAGGGAGGCAGATGTAAAAACAGGCAAGTCAGAACACAGTGAACATGTGAGTTGGCTTTTCATCACTGTGACCAAAACACTTGACATAAATAATTTTCAGGAAGAAAAAACTTATTTTGTTCATGGCCTCAGAGGGTTCAATCCATCGTGGGGTAGGGGTGGGTCGTGTTCCTCTGAGCAGAGCTCCACACATCATGGTGGGCCAGAAGCCAGGAAGAAGAGGATGCCAGCATAGCTCTCTTCCTCCTTCTTCCTCTTGGTTCTCAGACTCTTGCCGCCACTGTTCACCATCTTCTTTAGTTAGTCTCTGACACCCTCATACTCACACTAAGAGTGACTCAGTCTGAATTCTAAATCTAGCCATGTTGGCTATGAAGATAAATATCAATGTGACAGCCACTCACAGTTGCAGGGCATAGGAAGACAAAAAGAAGAAGCTGACCTTTCCAACTGAAGATGGGGAGGTAGGGATGGAAAGAAGAGAGGGCGTTGTTCTATTCATTCGAGTCTAGTCTAATGTATATGGTTGGTTGGCCTGTGTACCACTTGTGTGCTCACAGAGCCCAGAGGAGGGTAGATGATCCTCTGGAACTGGAGCTAAAGATGGTTGGGAGCCATCACGTGGGTGCTGGAATTGAACGGAGGTCTTCTAAAAGAACAAGTGTTCTTAATCCCTGAGCCATCTCTCCAGCCCAATTATCATATTTTTGTTCTGAGTGAATAATTTAAAGAAGATGGAGACTAGACGAAGTAGAATAGGCTTGGGATAAATAAATTAAAAGTACCAAGTTTTTTGTTACTGTTTTTGTTGTTGATGATACTATTCTTTATTTTTGTTTGTGTTTTGTTTTGTCTTGAGATAGGTGCTGTGGGATTATGCTCTTGTACACTGTAAATATTTGTCACTCCTATTGGTTTAATAAAATGCTAATTGGTCAAGTAGCTAGCCAGGAAGTAGAGGCGGGGCAATCAGACTAAGAGAATTATGGGAAGCAGAACAGAGAAGCAGACACCAGAGATGCCAAAAAACACAGAGGAAGGAAGATGAGAATGCTGCTCTGAGAAAAGGTACCAAACCACGTGGCTACAAATAAATAAGAAATATAGGTTAACTTAAAACCTAAGAGTTAGATAGTAACATACTTGGGCCAGAGGGCAAACAGCTTGTAATTAATTTGGGACTAAATGGCTGTGGGACTACAGTCCAGACCTCAGGGCTAGGATGGGTTAGAAAACTTTTGATCACAGACAGGTCTTGTTATACAGCCTCCTTATCTTAGACCACACTGACTTCAAATTCTCAGAGATCCACCTGCCTCTGCCTTCTGATTTCTGGGATTATAAAGCTATACCCTCATGGCCAGCATTCATCATTATCATTTTAAAGCTGGTGAAAGAAGCCATCTTCAAGGCCCCTGCAGACTGCAGTTAGCTGTTGGCACTGTCTGTTCTGTAGTGGGCCAAGCAAGAGAGGACTCCACGTGGGCCTTGGCTGTCAAGGTGGCCAGGGCGGTCTCCTGAGGAGCCAGATCTCCTCTCCTGTCTTCCTTTGGTCTCCTTTTTCTCATCCCTCCCTCCTAAGTCACTTACTTCTGTTCTCACTCCCCTCTTCCAGGCCACAGGGCTAAGTAGAACTGATACTCTACCCTCACTCTGAGTAAAAGTCTCTTCCATTTAGGATGGCCACCCAGGAGCATCTAGACAGCAGCTTCCTTCATTCACCAGTCTGAGGAAGAGAAGCATTGAGCCCTTTGGAGGGGGCAGGAGGCAGGTTGGGCAGAAGAAACAGAGGATTTATCATCCTGAGAAATTTATCATCACGAAGCAAAGGCAGAGGCAGCCCTTGAGGAGGGTGGCAGTGAGAAGGTGCAGGTGAGCCTGACTTCTGAGCCCTGGAATTCAAGCTGCCAGAGTCACTGTCCCTTTAAAAAACAGACCATATGCTGAGGTAGGAGAATTTCTCTAAATTTGAAAATGTCTAGGTAAGAGAATAAGACTCTCTCTAAACAAAAGAACCAACAAAGTATGTTCACCTGTAGTTCTAGCATGAGGGGGGGAGGAGCTAGACAGAGTTGCAAGTTCAAGGGCAGCCTGGAATGAATGAGGACATCAAACAAACAAACCAAAGAAAGACACAGCAAGCATTTCTCAGAACCTTTGAATTAGAATGTCTGTGAGGAGACCCAGGCAGTAGTGGGTTTTCAAACTTCTAGGCTGCTTCTAATGTCTAGCCATGTTAGAGCCACAGCCTGCAATAAAGGACTATGGAAACTGTACCTGGTGGCATAAGCCTATGATTGATTGTAGGACTCAGAATGAGGGGGCTGGGAAGGATCACTAGCAAAGCCAGTTTGGGCTATATAGTGAGTTCAAGTCTAGCCTGGGCTACATAGGAAGACCTTGTCTCAAAAATGGTGAGAAGGAGCTGGGCATAGTGGGAGGCAGAGGCAGGCAGATCTCTGTGAGCTGAAGGCCAGCCTGGTCTACAGAGTGAATTCTGGGATAGCCAGAGCTACACTATACAGAGAAATCCTGTCTTATAAAACCAAAAGAACAACAACAACAAAAGAAACCCAAACAAAAACAACGAACAAAAGAATCACCCCTCCCCCCAAAATCCTAAATCAGTATTAAAAGGAATTCAAGGCCCTGCCTTGTCCATCTCTAGTGGGGTGGCTTTGGCCAACATGTCAGATCCCATTGACTCTCAGTTTTCTTATCTTTATGAAATAGAACTCTCAACTTGGCAAAACATTAAACAAATCAATAAGCATAGTTAGACAGTTGAATAAGATATAAATTGTTAATTATACAAATCTATTTTTTAATTAGGATACTGTGTGAAAATGTGGTCAAATTAAATAATACAAGGGGGCTGAGATATAGCTCAGCTGGTGGAGGATTGTGTCTAGTGTACACAAAGACCTCAGCTCTGTACCTAGAACTGTATAAGCTGAGTGTGGTGGTAATGTCTATGGCCCCAGTACTCAGGAGGTAGAGCCTGGAGACTCAGAAGGTCAAGGTCAGACTGGGCTACTTGAGACCTTGTTTAAAATAGAAGAAAAACGAATATTATATGTAGAGAGACTGAAACTAAGCATCCGGATTAGGAAGGCAAGTACACTTGAGTATGTACACAAACCACAAGAAGTGGCTGATGGGTTCTGAAAGCAGGGCTGTGGCTTTTTTTGTCATAGACTTATGATTTTAGCTTTCAGAATATGCCATTAAAATATGGAGAGATGGACTATGGAGTGGTGTGTGTGCATGAGCGTGTGTGTGTGTGTGTGTGTGTGTGTGTGTGTGTGTGTGTGTGTGTTTAAATGGTTGCTGAAAGTGCAGCATCATTTGAGTCTGCCTGTCAGCCTATCAGAAACGTCATCTATAACCTTCACCGTTTGCAGTTTAATCTCCCTGCCTCCCCTCGGGCCCTGTTCTGACATTTTAAACCCCATAAATGACAGTAGTGCTCTAAGCCATTTTGAAAAAAAGCCAAGCATTTGGAAAACGAGAACACACACACACACACACACACACACACACACACACACACACACACACCTCTCTAAATCCTCCTTTTCCAGAACAAGATCATAAGTGGATTCACACACATGCTCACACCTCTATACTGGCCAGTTTAGAAGTCGAAATTACTGCTACTGGTCAAAAAAATGTGTAACAACAGGACGCGGGTGCACAGAAGCATGACTCTGTC
Organism: Sigmodon hispidus; assembly: GCA_004025045.1. Taxonomy (NCBI): domain Eukaryota; kingdom Metazoa; phylum Chordata; class Mammalia; order Rodentia; family Cricetidae; genus Sigmodon; species Sigmodon hispidus. Next base: position 45,272 of record PVIH01007087.1, read on the forward strand.
TGGCATCTGTCTGTCCATGAACTCCAGAGGACACACAGCAACAGAAAGCATTTCTGCTCTCACCCTCAAGCCCTGTCCACCCCTCTGCTCCTTGGCCTTGAGAGAGGAGAAAAGACCCTGAGGTCCTTGAAAGGCTAGTGGGGTTTGTGGCATATAAGAGAACAGGGTGTTTTTAAACCACTGAGCCATCTCTCCAGCCCAAGAATTTATTTAAAACATATTTTCATTATGAGCTAGACTGTGGTGGCCCACATCTTTAATCCTAGCACTCAGGAGGCAGAAGCAGGTAAATCTCTGTGTTTGAGGACAGCCTGGATAGTGAGTCTAATAACAATTGTGGCTTCTTTTTCTTTTTTTTTTAATATTTATTTATTATGTATACAGTATAAGAAGATGTTATTATTGATGGTTGTGAGCCACCATGTGGGTGCTGGGAATTGAACTCAGGACCTCTGGAAGAACAGTCAGTGCTCTTAACCTCTGAGCCACCTCTCCAGCCCCGTGGCTTCTTGAGAGACCCTGTCTTAAAAATATTTTTTATTACATGCATTCATTTATGGGGGTGTCGTGTGTACCACAGTACACATGTGCAAGTGAGACACATGTGAGCGTGGGTTCACTCCACTAAGAGCCCTGTCGACTCCTGAGTGCGGATAGCAGGGTTAGTGCAGATTCTATAGCATAGCAAAGGTCGGTAAGTATTTATTGAATGAAATATGTGTAAGCTCTGGAGTAAGTGATGAAGTGTGTGTGTGTGTGTGTGTGTGTGTGTGTGTGTGCGCGCGCGCGCGCGCGCAGACGCAGGTGGATTGGAGACCGCCTAGTTAACAACAGTTCCTTAGGACTTATCACTTCTGATCTGGTACTGAAAGAGAAAACCCCATCACTTCTGATATCCACTCTCTTCAGAGTTAGTGACTGTAGTTTTGTTTCCTCCGTCCCTCCGTCCCTCCGTCCCTCCGTCCCTCCGTCCCTCCCTCCCTCCCTCCCCCCTTCCTTTCTTCTTTTTTCCTTTCTTTCCTCCTCTGCCTTCTTCTTTGCCTTGGACTCTGACTTTGCAGTAAGATCTCCCCACTCAAAAACAAGATGCCTCAAATAAAGCAGGGCATGGTAGGCATGGTGAACTAGACTACCTTTGTATAGTCCTGTTAAGAAATGTGGACATTAACCCCAGCACTCAGGAGGCAGAGGCAGGCAGATCTCTGTGAGTTCAAGGCCAACCTGGTTTACAGACTGAGTTCCAGAACAGCCAGGGCTACATAAAATAAAATTTTTTAAAAAAGGAAAGAAATGTAGATTATCTGTCCATCAATTGCCACAGCATTTCCCTCAGCAGGCAGCTCCCTTCCTCTGTACTGGAGTATATACTAAGGAGGAGAGCAGCTCTGGGAAGCTCTGCTTGATCCTGAGAGGCTCTGTGGATTCTTTGTGACAAGGCTGTCTCCTGTGGTTCTCCCACCCACCGCATCCAGTCATCCTGCTCTTTAAGGAACTTGTTTCCAAGGCAACCAATTAGTATCAGGAAGTGAGGGCTGTGACGTCAGAAGAGGGTGGGGGTAGGGTGAGAACTCCATCTCCCAGCAGCTCCCTCGCATATAAAGCTCCAGAGCAAAAGACTTAGGCTTTTGCCTGTCACAGAAGCAGGCCTTCCAGAACAATCTAGGTGCAAGCCCAAGGGCAGACGTCTGGCCCCACTGGCAAGGCCTCCACCAGCCGTTCATTCCAAAAGGCTGATAAGGCTGTGAGCCCAAGGGGAGACACAGAGAAGTAACAGTAATGTGACCACTGCCAACATCTCCCCATCTTCTGGAAGAAAGAGATCTTAGGATTTTTTAATGTAAAACCTTTTAAAATGTATCATTATTGTGAAGAAGGCGACATGTGCCATAGTGCTCTGTGGAGGTCAGAGGACCATCGAGTAAAATCAATTCTCTCTATTTCTACCTTTGTGGTGTTCTGGACATCAAACGGAGGACAGTCTGCTGAAATATCTGACTGGCTCGTGTTTCCTGGCTCTGCAGACAAGGTAGAAGAGGAATTATAGCAGAGGAGGATCTGCTCGCAGGCTTTCCTTGGGAACCTACTCTGCCCTCAGTGCAGTGATGGAAGCTTTGGTTTGCATGAGGAAAGTATATGCTCAAGAAGCCAACTAAATCTGCCCATAGAGTGTAAAAAGGAAAATGCAATGGGTATAGCTCATTGATTCTTTCTTAGTGGGGCTGGGGATGTGGCGCAGTAAGTAGACCACTGGCTTAGCACTCAGGAAGTTCTGGCTTCAGTTCCAGCATTGCATAAATCCTTGGTGGCTCACACTTGGAGTCCCAGCACTCAGGAGGTGGGGACATCCCTTGGCTACAGAGAAATTTCAAGGCCAACCTTGGCTACATGAAACCTTGCCTCAAAAACCAAACTAAACCAAACTAAAAATGAAATGTGCAGAACAGAACTGCAGAACTGCTTGAACCACTAAATCTGTGAGCTCATGGCTGTCTTCTTGAACAAGTTAGTCAATTGGGAAGGTCTGATAAAGAGACAAAGTACAAAATACAAAGGACCTTGTCCTTAGGGTAAAGCAAGAAGACTGGGCATTTATCTATATGCTGACCCCTGTTGTACCAGCTGAGTCAGGCCAGCTGTGATGATGACAATCACAATGTTAACCTTCGTGACAAAAGGCAGCAGCTGTATCTCCCAAGGAACAGTATTTTACACACTTTTATCCTGTGATGGCCCCATTAGCACATAGGGCAGGAACTGATTTCAGGTTGGATCTGGAAGCTGATTGAAATGGAGCAGTCTGTGCAAGAATTCCACTATGCTGTGCCGAGATAAAACTGGGAAGAAGGGCCTGGAGAGATGGCTGAGCATTTAAAAGCACTGACTGCTCATCCAGAGGACGCAAGTTTAATTCCCAACACCCACATGGTGGCTCACAACTGTCTGTAACTCCAGGTCCAGAGGATCCAATGCCCTCTTCTGGCCTCACCAGGCATGAATGTGGTGAGCAGATAGTATAGTGCAGGCAAAACACACATCCGTATAAAATGATGATGATGAAGATAAAACCAGAAAGAAGCAGGGCTGGGAAGAGGGAAAAGATTGTCTTGATCCCCAAAAAGACCCTAATCTGTCCTGGGCCCTTCAGACTTGTCCTCACCTGGTGGGAAGTGTCAGGGCCCATAGGTACAAGTTGTACTGGGAAGGGATGTGACCATAGGCAGGTGGGTGATGGCAGCGAATGAGAGGGAAAGATGGATGTCCCTAGGAATCTTGCCATCATGTAGAGACCCTTTTTCAGGACTCCAGCACCCACACAACCAGTTCTAACCTCTTTTGAGCACCAGACACCCCCCTCCCCGAATGTAGACACTGTGACCTTAATGCCCTCCAACCCAGCCACAGCCCTCACTGCTCTGGGTCACAATTGCTTTCCTGGCAGATGTGTCAGATTGACCAAGAGAAAAAGCTTTAGGCCTGGTCCCTTAACCCCTAAAGAAAAGAAATTTAGAGATCTTCCTGGGGGCTTCTGGAAAGAACTAGAATGGTAATCAAGGACTTAGTGATGATCCATGTCCTTGGCCAACTCCAGGAGAAGACAGCTGCTTCAGAAAGGCCTTGACAGAAGGCCATGGCTGAGGTGTCAGCAGGGGTGAGGAAGGGAGTGGACAGAAAACGTGGTACTAGGGAGGGGCTGGCCTGGCTCTCCCAGGACCAGCCATCCTATGGCAAAGACCTAGGAAGGAAATCCTTGGTCTGTTTTGCAGTATGCTAGTTTGGGGCCGTCTAGACTCTGAGGGTTATGTATGGGGTTAGGGTGACTTAATAGGGTATAAGGAGAAAGTGCAAGGGAAAGAATCTGCGGAAGAAACACAGAAGGCCAAGGGACAGGAACCTAAAGAAAGCCTTCTTACTTTCTTTGGGAGTGGCGAGAGTGAGTGACCCCAGCACCCGGCCAGGAGAGCATAGTCACAGAAGGATTTTTGTTTTATTTGGGGTTTAGCTCTGCTGCCCTGCTCCTTCCCACAGACACATCCCTGCATGACCTTGTGACTCCTCTCTTAGATCTCCTGGCTTTGGCTTCAAGAGAAAGCCAGGCAGGGCGGGGTGGGCTGGAGACCCGGAGGGTGCAAAGCAGGCAAGAGGCTGAGCCAGTTGCGGAGTCTGCAAGGTGCAAAGCAATCAGCCGAGCCGCTGGTGAGCGGGGTCACTCAGTAGTGTGCACATCAGGGTGAAATCCTTTCAGCTCTTCGCCAAACCCCTAGTGGAAGACAATCAGGCTCGCTGTCACCGAGCTAATTCTGTCTATATAAAAGCAGTAATGAAATTCACGGCAGGATTACCCTCTCCATCCAATGGGCCAGCGTCGTGGTGACATATCTCTCTTATTGCCCGAATGTAACACACCATCTAATTTACGTCGTGTAGCGAGCAGGAATGAAATGTTCATAAAGAATTGCTGCATCTCGTCACCTTAACTGCGGCCCGGGGCTCTGAGGCATCTGTCAGGGAGAGGAACAGGAGCAGGGGGAGGGAGGGCGGGCGGGGCTCAGGGAGCAGCCGCCAGGGGCAGAGGCTTCTGTGGGGTGGTTGTTTCTTAATAGGGTGAAGTGGAGGCAGAGGAAGGCTGGAGCTAAAATAAAGGGGAGGTCCGGAGGAGAAAGGAGAGGGGAGGGGTGCAGGAGCTTTGGGGAGATGAGGATAAAAAGGGGCAGAATGGAGTGGCCTGCGGGGAGTGCTTGGAAGTCAGAGAGGGAGAGAGTGCATGTTTGGTTTTGGGTGAGTTGGGGAGACGAATGTGAGAATCTGATAACAAGGGTTGCTTGGGGGAAATGACCTTCTCAGTGCCTCTCAGGTTCAACAAGGATCCTGCACAGTTCTTCAGCCTCTGAAAGGGAAATCCACTCACCTAGGAAGGCATTAGAACTGAACACACCAGTGACCAGCAGGGAAGACCTTTCACAAAAGTCTGCAAAGAGCAGATAGATGCTCAGAACAAGTTTTACAAACCCAGGAGTCAGCTAGGGCAGCAATAGCTTACACTTTTAATCCCAGCACTCGGGGTGTGGAGGCAGGTGGATCTGAGCTTGAGGCCAACCTGGTCTACAGAGTGAGTTCCTGACAGCCAGGGCTATACAAGGAAACCCTATCTAGAAAAACAATCAAACAAAAACCAAAACAATAACAACACAAAATTGTTGACCCAGGAGTCAGCTCTCTTCCTCCCTCATCCTCATCTGTAATGAGCCGTCTCAGCTCACTCTAGGATGCAGAGCTTGCCCATTCTGGTCTCCACCATCATCCACCATCATCCTTCTCACCCCACTCCAAAGTCACGGCTGTCTATTGCCTAGGGAACTCAGTTCCACTGGCCTTTCTGAACTTAAAATGCTGCAGTGGTGTTACAGTGGTGTCCTCTTGCTCTTGAGAGAAAGACCAGAACTTACCTCTGCAGCTTTGTTGTTCAGTGTTCACAGTTACAAACCATGTTCCCGCCGTGTTCACCTTTCCTGAAGGTCTAGATGTGCCTGGAAACAACCACTAGGAAACAGTTCCTTTAACAATTGCAGCACTAGCAGCCTGGCCTTAACATATTTGCAGACATGTTGCATCTTGGAAAACCTTTGTGGTTACTCAGACTTGGTCAGCACTCCCTCTGTATTAGCTACTTTTCTGTGGCTGTGGTATGAACACCATGACCAAGGCAACTTAGAAAAGGTTTATTTGAGCCTATAGTTCCAGAGTGAGACAAGCAGCAGGCATGGCTTCAGGAGCACAGAACTCACAGAGCTAAGAATTCGCATCCTTTACCATACACACAAAGCAGAAAGAGAGAACTCACAAAGATGCAGAGTCAACCTCCAGTGACATACTTTCCCCAACATGGCCACGCCTCCTAAACCTCCCCAAACACTGCCATAGCCTAGGGACCAAGTGTTCAAACTTCTGAGCCTATGGTGGCATTCTCACTCGAACCACTGAACCCTCCTTCATATATATATATATGATGCGTAAATATGCTTGCTTAGCATCATTTGCTTTCCTGTTCGGCTACTTGATCACAGTCTCTTTTCTCCCACTGACTCTGAGCTCCACAAAGACAGGGGCACAGTCTGTTTTACTCATCATTATATTCCCCAGCACCTGGCATAGTGCCTCAGAGGTATTAAAGGCGATGGGAAGATTTGTTGAATGAAGCAATGAAAGGCCTGAAGGACCACCACAGTACTGGCCCTCCCTTCATCCATTTAGTAAACATCTGCTTTTTTAAAATTAAAGGAATGTGTGTGTGTGTGTGTGTGTGTGTGTGTGTGTGTGTGTGTGTGTGTGTACACAGTATAGGTAGGTACTCACTGAGGCCAGAAAAGGATGTCAGAGTCCCTACAACTGGAGTTACAGGTGGTATGAGATATGGGTGCTGGACCCAAATTTGGATCCTCTGAAAGAGCAGTACATACTGTAAACTGCTAAGCCATCTCTCCAGTCCCACATCTGCATTTTCTGTGGCACCGTCAAACATATTATGGCTACCAGGGAACACATGAAGACATAGTCTCAGCCCATGAAGGGCTCACAGCCTAGAGAGAAGACCCAGGGTTGAACCCATAAACCCATACTCTCTTGTCTTGTGGCAGAGAAGAGTCACTACTCACTTGCTGTTAATGTCACCTCCAAAAAGAAGTAATCCTCTGGGGTGTTACAGAATTCCCCAAAATGTAGATCAGGTACTTTTGGAGGGAAATATCAGCAAGGAAAGACAATATTAGAAAGTTATAATTGGAGCGTTCAAGCATTTATCAAATGCCAACTGTGTGTACAACTGTGATATGTAGTTACATTATTCTTCCATTAGAGATAAGGAAATTAAAAAAGTAGCTGAGTTAAACAGCTTGCCCCAAAGAGGACACACACCTAGTACATGATGTCTTCCACTAAATATTTATTGAGTAAATGAATAGATGTGGAGCTAATAAACAGAAAAGGGCAGAACCCAACCCTAGGCTTTCTGGCTCCAAAGCTCCTGCTCTTCTTATATATTCCAAATAAACTAGTTTTGAATCCTTGAGATCAACATTAGAAAAACTAATGTTGGACTCTGGATCTGATATTCCAATACCCAGACCTTACCCTCACACATATGACATCTAAGGTATCAAGTTTGCCTGGGGCAGACCTTGAGCCCACTGGAAAACCTTTGAAGGTGTGTGTTCTTCCTCATCCTGTTTTATCCCAACATCCCAGGCTTGGATTAGCTGAACAAGAGGCCTACAAAAACCAGCGTGGTGGCATACTCCTTTAATCCCAGCACTTGGGAAGCAGAGAAAGATGAATCTCTGTGAGTTTGAAGTTGGCCTGGCTTACATAGTGAATTCTAGGACAGCCAGGGCTATATAGAAAAACAAAACAAAACAGAGACCTACAGAAGACTGTAGTGTGAGAGAATCTCTTGAAATACTTCCTTGTGCTTGAGATATTTGGTCTTTCCTCAATAGTTCAGAAGTCTTTAAGTACTGGGTAATAGGGGGCTGGAGAGATGGCTCAGCGGTTAAGAGCACCCTCTGCTCTTCCAGAGGACCCGGGTTCGATTCCCAGCACCCACATGGCAGCTAACAACTGTCTGTAGTTCCAGTTCCAGGCAAACATCAAGGCAAATAAGTAAATAAATAATAAAGTTTAAAAAAAAAAGAAATATCAAGTACTGGGTAATATGAAGGTATGCATGTGCATATTGTATGTACACATATTTATAATCATGCAGTATTTATACATGTGAGGAAGTTCATCCTTTCTTTTGGCTCTCTCACAGTCCAGTAATATTTCCACTCAAATGACAGCATCCAAGTATGTACCTTGAAGCTCACTCCCTGAAGACATCTATGAATTCAAATCCTTGCCCCTTCTTTTCCCACTCATTTCTATCTTCCACATCTAGGAATGGCACTTGACCTTCCAGCTAATGCTCACAGAAGACACTGAGTGACCATCTTCCTCTATCTTTGAGGATGGCTCTGCTCTCTGGCAGGGGGTTCGATTTTCTTTAAAGAGCTAATGCATGGATGAATCATCATGGACATAATCTACACCTGGCACACAATAACCTCTCTAGTCTTGCTCACTATTAATACGATTTATTATAGTTCATTCATTCTTCTTGACTAGAGAGGATCCTTCCTTCTGCCCACAGCCCTCCTTGGACCTCTATGTATAAGTACCTACATCCATGGCTGCCAGGGAGCTAGCTGTACTGGGCTTGGTGCCCTGAGAAACGTCGAGAGCTCCTGATTATCATCATCCACATCTCAAGAGGATCTCACAGGTTTCTGGAAAGTAGTATGCATTTGTAGTTTTCAAAGTTGCCATGAAAACACATCTCAGGAATCTTAGCACTGTACCTTAATGTTCTTTCTTCAGTGGTGAGGAGGTCAGGGTTACCCTATGTAGCCCAGGCTGGCCTTGAAACTGTGACCCCTCTGGGTCTGCCTACTGCCTACTATAAGTGCTGAGATTATAGTGCATATGCTGGATCAAATACTATTTTTATTTATTTATTTTTTTAAGAAGGATCTCCTACAGTATAGGCTGGCTTTGGACTTGCTATATAGCTGAGGGTAGTCTTGAACTTCTGATCCTCCTGTTCCCACCTCCTCAATGCTAAGGTTACAGGCATGTGCCAATGCACATAGCTTATGCAATGCTGAGAGTGGAACTCATGGCTTCTTTAAACCTGCAGCACAACAGGGAAGCATTCTACTGACAGAGCTCCAGCCCCAGGTTGGTAGCTTTTCTGTTTGTTACTTCATTTGAAACATAGTTTCGCTGGCTCCCTAACCTGCTTTAAATTGACCTCTCAGGCCAGGCTGAAAACTCTACTCTTCTAAGACACAAATTGCTTCCTAAACCCATCCTTTGCAGCTAACATCTTTATTCCTAGGCAGGACTGAGCTCATGGCCAATGGCCAGTGCTTACCAATGAGTGCAGTGTGCTTTTGGATATAATCTTATTTCTCTTCCTTTGGCTCCAGTAGACCTTCCCTCTCGGCTCATGATTGGTGCTAAAGCTATACTAACATATGAAAGTAGAGCACTTCTTCAGGCGAGGGCAGGCTATCACTCTAGCTGGATGGCTACCAAGCATACCATAAGCGGGATCCAGGAAGAATGAGAGAACCCAAACAACAGTTGCAAAGAATCAGGATTCTCTAGGCAATATCTGTGGGTTTTGTTTGTTTGTTTGTTGTTGTTGTTTTGGTTTTTTGAGACAGAGTTTTTCTGTATAGGGCTGGAACTAATTCTGTAGACTAGGCTGGCCTCAAACTCACAAAGATCTGCCTACCTCCCAAGTACTGGGATTAAAAGCAGGTGTGTACCACTTCTGCCCGGCTGTGACCGCAATATCTGTTTTTAAAGAGGCAGCAGGCATTTGTTTTAGAGTCTGTGGTAAGTTTTATTTGATCTTGTCTGGACAGGTGAGAGGGGAAGAGAAGATGATATGAAAGAAATCCACTGGAAAAGGTTGGTGATGGATTAAAAACTGCTATACAGCACAATGTGTCCATTTGATTTCCACATTTCTCTGCCTCCTTTATTCCTTCTTCCCTTCCCCCTGCCTCCCTCCACACAAATGATACCTTGATGGCTATTTCAGCTGCAATCCTATACCACCAGAGAAGCCCGAGCTCCCAGCTGCCAGCCCATTCTGATCCCCTAATCCCAAAGAGGCCAGCTGGTCAGAATTCTCAGCGATGACAGACCCCCAGTGCAAATGTGACTTCTGATGCCAGCACTGTGATCAAGGGCAGACCACTTAACTGCTTTGCATATTATCAACCTTAGCACCAGCCTCCCCTGGCACACACCACCCCAGATGGGAAGAAGAAGCAACCTGAAGTTCTCGAGAAAGTATTCTAAAATCATACCTTACCATTTTCCACTGGAACGACCAGAATAGTCTTCACAACGTGGGTGGTCCAATCAGCTTCATTTTTGGCCTGGACAGCTGTTGAATCATTGGTCACCAGGACAAAAGGAAGATGGCCCAGTGCCCTTCAGCCTGATGCTGAATGTGTAACCCATTACGATAATGGGGAAGTTAATCACTAGCCTCATGCTTGTCTGAGGGCTTTGTGAGTACCCCCAGATACTGCATGACCTAAACCTGTATCAGCTGAAAACTACAACCAGCATGCACTTGCCTGGAGCTTGGTAAAATGGTGAGGGGTTGTCTATGATGTAGATAAAACTGAAGGCTACTCAGAAAGGAGAGGGTAATTGATAATTTGAAGAAATAGATATAAATTCCTACTAAGTGTGGGCTAATGCCTTTATTTTTTAGCCCTTTCCAAAGCCAGAAATTCAGTTTGGTGGTCATTGCCTGCTCAGTGACACTAAATTCTCCAGTAATCTGCAGGGATATGTAATTATGCTATAGTTAGTGATCGTTCACTAAGTAAACCCTTGGTGTAGTTACCATGTAAGTCAACGGTATTTACAGGATATTTTTTCTGCCTGTAACTCAAAGCCTTACCGAAACAAATTGGAATTGCCTTCTGGAGGCCGTTGTTATAAATTACAGACCCAACATCTGTCCACATCTGCAATGTCTAGACAGCCTGTCTCAGCTACAAGAGGGGAGAGAGACGGGAACAACAGACAGCAAGAGAGACTGCGGAACAGCAGAGGGAAGCCTCAGAGTCACTGAGATGGTTTTCTTCAGAGGTTTACCTCGATGCATGTTTCTGAAATAGACCTGAACCCTCAGCAGCCCAAAGCTGAGCTCAGAGATCTACAGTGTGCTTGTCACTTCGAGATGTGTGGGCAATGTAGCACTTCTGTCAGGACATTTGCTGCCCAGATGTGTTTCCGGTGGGGCCTAGAAGGTCAGGTTAAATGCAGAGACTGGGACGGAGCAGGAAAAGAGATTTCTGCTTCTCCAAAGTCCTCCATCTCCTGTCTCCACCTTGCGGATCTCCTGACCTGGCTGGGAAGGAGGGGAGGCATCCGTTTGCCTACCTTTCTGGTGGTCCCTCTCCTGCATCCACGATAAGGAGCCTGCCCATCAGCTGAGTGATTGTATTTTTTTACAGTTCCCAGCACAAACCTTCTCATTTATATGTAAAGCAGCCATTAGTCATAGCTCCGTTCCCACACACTGCCTGATGTACAATCACATTTTGCAGCGGATGAATCTTTCCACACAGCTGCTCTGCTATGAATAATCCGTCTCCAGGCCCATAAATCAGAAAAAAATCATGCACCTCGTTCGCCTGATCCTTACACAAAGTCATATATTTTACATGAAGATGAGCTAAATATTCATGAGTCTTAAAGGCTTTTTTCATAGTCACTTGTTGGGGTTGTTTTTCCACTATTGGGAGAAATACCAAGGTTGTATCTATGAGGGAACAAGGGATTTTTAGAGAGGAAGAGGAGAAGGAGGCAGACTGTGTGTGTGTGTGTGTGTGTGTGTGTGTGTGTGTGTGTGTTGTATATTTGAGAGGAAGTAAAGAAGAATGAGAGTGAGAGAGAAATTGATTTCACCTTATCTCTTGCTCTAGGAGTCACATGGGACAAAAGATGGTCATGTGGGATCTTAGAAAGATAATAAATACCTGCTTACCCGAGCCTCTGACTTGCTCTGGGTTGTGGATTTTGCCTCTCTGATCTTCAAGGTCATTTTACAAACCTTTGCCTCGGACCTGTGGAGCAATGAATTTGACCTTTTTCTATGTGCAGAGGATGTCAAATTTGGGGTGGGAGAGTATTGGGGGGGAATCAGCATATGTAAAATAATTCACTCTGATGTTAATGAAGCCCGCCACCAGGCTGCATGTATCGACACACTTGTAATTCTAGCACTGGGGAAAGTGAGGAAAGATGATCATGAGTTGGAGTCTAGCCTGGGCTACATAGTTATTTAACCAAAAGCTCCCTGCCTAGCCATAACTGAAGGCTTCTAACAACTCCCTCACTCCCTGTATGTCTCTTATGTCAGGGAACATTTAAGGTGGCTTTTCTGACCCTTAGGTCTTTCTTTTTAAATTAGAAGCCCTCCTTGGAACTCACCTTAAATCCTCCCCTCTTTCTCCAGTACAAAACTTGACCCTCCAAGAAGCCTCCTCCCTCTAACAGAATTCAAGGCGAGTAGTTGCTTCCTTTGCTGTTTGAACTGCACACTCCCCACCTCCCTGGCTAACCCACTTGTCATCCCGGCTCCTCTGCTGGCAGGCAGGTGCTTTTTCATTTTCTCTGGCATTCGCTCAGCATTTGTCTCAGTGTTCAGTGGCGCTGTCTGTCTGACTCATTAATGCTGTGGTCTGCAGTAGAGATGATGATGTGTCCGTCCTCACTTCCCTTCGAAGGTGAAAAAAGATTCTTCCTCTTGGTTTCGCTGACAACATAAAAAAAACGGATGTGGAGGCAGAGATCACTCAGATTTAACAGAGGATCTGGAAACACAGATCTGCTCAGGCTGCCATAGCTTTCAGTGGATAAAGACGATGCCTGGGTCCAAGGGGCTGTCCTCAAGGGTGAATAGCATGAAAACTGTAAGGATACCTCTTGGTGGGTTATCCTCTATTTAAAAATCTCTTTGCTGGGGCCAGCTGGGGATATAGTTCAGTTTGTAAAGTATTTGCCTGATGAGGCAACAGAGGAAGTTCAAGTCTGGACAATTTAGTGATATTTTATTTAAAAAAAAAAAAAAGTAAAAAGGAGGCAGAGGCAGATAGAGTTCTGTGAGTTCAAGGCCAGCCTGGTCTACATAGTTACTTCTAGGACTTCAAGATCTACATAGTGAGACCTTGCCATACACACACATGAAATAAATAATAAAAATAAGAAGAGGACTGGGGATATAACTGAATGGTAGAAAGCATGTGTGAGGCCTTAGGTTCAATCCCCAGTACCACCACCTCTGCAAATAAATAAAATTACTATGCCTGTCTACTATGTCTATAAGATCTATAAGACTTCGAGTTTGATTCTTCAAGAAATAGTGAATAAGTCTATCAACTCTGATAAAAAGTTGTGTTTAGGATGAGGGATTTAAATCTTAATCCTCTCCATCTTGTAAGATATTTATGTAAATATTTTAATAATACTCCACATTACACATAAATACCAGGGAAAACCTTCTTTGTACAAAGGCTTCCTGTTGCTTTCTAGAAATTTGAGAGCCTGGAGCAGTGACCCCTTTACCTTTCCTTTTTCATTTCCTGTGACCAGTTCTTTTAAGACTAGCCAATTGAATAAGACTGTGGGGTCTGGCTGTAGCCAATGGGGAAAGAGTCAGCCACCACTTGGGTTAGAATAAAGTGCACTTCCAGCCTTCTTTCCTGACAAGACTAAAGCTCAGACACTTCGTTGGAATAGTGGTCTCTTTCCTTATGACCTTGGACCTTATTTTTAACAATCCTAGTATCACAAACCAACCAAACAAACAAACAAATAAAATCACCTCTTGCTATAACTATCTTTTGTTATCAGATTGACACAACCTAGTGCCACAGAAAAGGGAACCTCACCTGAAGAGTCACTCAATCAGACTGGCCTTTGTTCCTGTCTAAAGAGATTGTCTTGATTGATTATTGATTTGGGAGAGCCCAGTCCACTGTAGGCAACACCATTCCTAGGCAGGTGGTCCTGGGCTGTATAAAAAAGCTAGCTGAACAAGCTAAAGGCAGCGAGCTAGTAAAAAGTGTTGGTTCACTTCTTTTTTAAACAGTCTCTCTATATAGCCCTTGCTCTCTTGGAACTCTCTATGTAGACCAAGATGGTTTTGAACTCACAAAGATATGCCTGCTTCTTTCTCATGAGTACAGGGATCAAAGGTGTGCAAATCACACCTGGCTGGTTCTTGTCCCCAGATTCTTGCTTTGAGTTCTTTCCCTGATTTCTCTCAGTGATGAACTGTGACCTAGAAGTGTAAAATGAAATACACCCTTTGCTCCTCAAGTTGCTTTTGGGCATGATGTTTGCCATAGCAACAGGACCCTTCTCTAACATACAGGCAAATCAAGGTATGACCTTGGCAATGACATTTTCTAAAAAAAAATCAAGAGGTGGTGAGAGAAAGCTACAATTATATCTGAGTTCCCGTTTGTGATTTTTTTTGACTCTGATATCATTCCTCAACACTCCAACTTACAGGGCGATAAACCATGGGTCAAAGCTTCTCCCTAGTTCTCTAAACTCTGTGGGTTTGTCCTGTTTGGTTACCCTTGCTCCTCTTCTCCTAGAAACCCACTTTTCTCCCAGTTCAAGGAACATTAAGTCAGAGAACTGCCAGAGAGGAGAGAAAAGTCCAAACAATCACAGATGGCAGACTTGAAAATTTAATTTAAAATCATTCTTTATTATCCAAAATATTAAAATTAAAGCTATAATGCCCAAAGGAAAACACAGATTAAAACCCCCAATGTTTCACAGTCTCTTCCTCAGGGGTCCCCAAAACATTGAGTGAGAATGCTTTTGAAAAGGAAGCAGGGGTGCTGGAGCAAAGAGCCAGCTGTAGATCATTGAGCCAAACACTCAGTGACTGACCCAATCAGCTTCCCTTAAAGTCAAACACCAACTGTTTCATATGCAATTAATGATTGCCCTGGCAAATTAAAGTGCATCAAGTCGTCACAGGCATCCTTGAATGACAAGGCACACAACAGTCACAGGTATCTCATCCCTGGCATCTACATAACAATATTACTAGGCTAATCTAGGCTTGGAGATTTAATTCTGCAAAACACCATGCGCTAAATATTTATATTCATAAAGGGCTGGAAAACTGTTTGCATGCTGCCTCTTGGTCCCTCATTTATCTGGACTAGGCCTCAGGCTCACTTGCTGGGCCTGTGGTAGAGGGTAAAAAAACATCAGTTGATGTTATTAGAATCCCACTGTTTCTGGTTCCCAGTTTCACTCTTTAAGTAGAGCTTATCGTGGGATTGGGTATTTGGAGGTACCCAAAGGAGAGCAAAGTCTGTCTCTTCCCTGGAGATGCTGAAGCTGTAAAGGAAGCTCCTTCATATTTCAGGGCTAAGGAAGGGGCAGCAGGATTGATGAACATGTCTGTTCCTCACTCTTTGGTGCAGAAAATCAGAGTCCAGAGGGAGAAAGCAAAGACCATTTCAGCCATCGTTTACAGATCTTGAACTATCAAAGAAATTGAAGATGTCTGGTTTGGAATGTCACTGTGTTCGAACTATAAAACTGAAGAATAAGGCCTTTCTAAGTAATCCTAAGAAAGCCAGTGCTGGTGGGAAAGAAATGTGTTCTGTGATCTTTTTGATTTGTCTTGGTTTCCTCTCCTGAAGCTTGAGTCTGAGCTATAGCCCTTCAGAGCACCCCAGCATATAAGGCATGACCACAAAGGCTTAGCGGAGCCTGCACTCTTAGGCAGTTGCCAGCATCATTTGTGTTGACCCGGACATTGATTTCCTCACCCCACTGGCATTTCCAAACCATCCATTGCCCTCTGCCATTTCTCTCTCCCTGGTATCAAAGGCAGATGACAGAGTACAGGCTGTTCCCAGCACACACTATGACTTGACGCCTTCAGCGGCCTTTCCTGGGTTCAGCACACAATTATCAAGCTGGGATCAGCTAGGAAAAATTTCATTGGCTGCAATCTAGAAAGATTAACCAGCCTTAAGGGTTTCATGGCCATGCAATACATTTTTCAATTTTCCTACAATTAAGTTAGCAACAAATAATATTGACAAGTAAACTGCCAGATCACTAACTAAAGTCCTTCAACAGGAAGGGAGTATGCTTCTGCATGCGTAGTCATTGCCTGATCTCAACATTCAGCTGAGGCTGGAGCTGTAGGGCAGCTGTTAGAGTATTTGCCTAGCAGGCATGGGGCCCTCAGTTCAATTCCCAGCACCAGATAAACTGTGTGTGATGTACATACCCATAATCCTGCAAGCAGAGGTGACGGCAGGAGAATCAGAAGTCCACAATCATCCTCAGCTTCTCAGTTTGAGGCCAGCCTGGGCTCCATGAGACCCTGCCTCTAAAAACAATCTTGCTACCAGATAGATAAATAAATGCTGTGAGTTATAGCATGTTGGACAATGGCATTCTCAGGCTTCTTGGGTATAGGAGGAAGAAGAAAGTCTTATTCCTAAAAACATTTATAAGACAGGACAGCTTGCCCTTCTACTAGTGCTGAGAATATTTCCTCATTTTCATTAATTTCTCAATCTTCTACTGGAGTTAATCCAGAATGATACTATATTCATCATGAAGCACAACTATGTCAACACACTCACATCCTACAGTCGGACATGGTGCTACATGCTTGTAACTCTAGCACACAGAGGATGAGACATAAGTATTGCCATGAGTTCAAGGCCAACTTGGGCTACATCTCAAGGTTATGTTTCTGAGAGAGACAGAGAAAGAAAAAATAAGGCCTTGAGACATTACAATTTGCTGAAATTAAATGTGGATTTTGAACCTGTACTTTTAAGATGGCCAAATTGTTAAGAGTTCAAACAGCATCTGTCTATAGAAGAGACTGAAGTTGTGCTGTTTTGTTTCTGGTCCTGGCCTCACACATGATAAACAAGAACTCAAACAGTAAGCTAAGCTACACTGTAGCCCAGGTTATTCTTTTTTAAGAAATATTTATTTATTTATTTATTTATTTATTTATTTATTTATTTATTATGTATACAGTAGAAGGTACCAGATGTCATTATAGATGATTGTGAGCCACCATGTGCATGCTGGGAATTGAACTCAGGACCTCTGGAAGAACAGTCAGTGCTCTTAACCTCTGAGCCATCTCTCCAGCCCATGCTCAGTTTATTCTAAAACTCACTATGTAGCTTAGGTTGCCTCAAACTTACGACAATCTTAATGCTTTATCCCCCCAAATTTGAGGTGATAGGCCTGAACTACCATGCTAGATCTGACAGAGACCCTCTGTGATGCTCAAGTGGAGCCTTAATGTAGGATGCTCTTGTCTCGGGTAGGAGCTGATTATCACCTGTACTCCCTCCCCACATCCAGCTCAAGTTCTGATTTGGGCTAGAAGCAGCCCTTCTGTTGTCCGAGTCGTATTCTTTTTGTCTTTACATTTAAGTTTCTTTAAAATCAAGAGCAAGCAGACAGAGAAGTGATCAGTTGGTGAGGTGCTTGTAGAACAAGTCTGAAGACCAATCTTAGACTCCCGGCAACCACATAAAAACAGGGCACAGCAGCCTCGGGTCTCTCCGCACACAAGCATATGCACCTGCCCACCACACCCCAAAATCAATAAGTTAAAATATAAAGTAAACTTAAAAAACAAACAACAAGGTCCAGGTGTGATGGATGGTTCACCCCAGCACTTGGCAGGCTGAGGCAGGAGGATCACTATAGAATTAAGACCATTATGGGGCACACAGTGACTATCCGTCAAAGCAGACAGTGATCATAAACCTTGATTTACAAACTCTGCAGGGATGAGGTGGGTGCTTTACTCCTCAGTAACTATCTGTGAGAGGAAAGCCAGCAGCTTAGCCAGGACAAGCTCTGAGGCGGGTCACACCTAGGCTGAGGGGAGGAATTCTTTCTCCTCAGGCTGTGGAGTTTGGATCCTTTCTCCAGCCCCCTCTTCCACCATCAGATTCTCTTCTTTTCTACCAGTGGCTCCTTTACACAGAATAATCGACTGCCTTCCCTTCCTGTTAATCAAAGCTCATCACCGGCCAGTGGCTCACGCCTTTAATCTCAGCACTTGGGAGGCAGAAGCAGGTGCATCGCTGTGAGTTCGAGGTCAGCTGGTCTACAGAGCAAGTTCCAGGACAGACTCCAAAGCTACACAGAGAAATTCTGTCTTGAAGAAACAAAATAAAATAAATAAAAGTTCATCAATATAACGTCCCACCCCTTAGGAAGGTGGAAAGGGGGAAAGAAGACAAATTTGTACTTTGATACCTTGCCCTGATGCCCCCCATTCTCCCCTCTCTGGAAACTGTCTAGGCTGGACTCAAACTTGTTTAATTACCGACATGATACTACCATGTCAGGCTGCAAAAATGCATTTTTGTTGTGTTTCGTTTTGAGGCAGTTCTATGTAGACCAAGCTGTCCTCAAATTCACAGAAATCTGCCTGCCTCTGCCTCCCCAGTGATTAAAGGCAAGGTACTGGGGAGGGGACCCAGAGCTTTGTATATGTATGGTAAGTGTTCCATCCATAGGCTACACCCTGGCCTACAAGATTTTAATCTCAGAAATGTTTTTGGTTTTGTATCAGAATTATTTGAGGAAGGTTTCTCTTTTTATTTTTAAATTCACTATGCACTTTAGATAAAGAGTAATATGAGACTATTACATTTATTTATTTAATGTGTGTGTGTGTGTGTGTGTGTGTGTGTGTGTGTGTGTGTGTGTGTGTGGTACACATGCTAGAGTGATCCTATGGAGCTCAGAAGATAATGTGGGAAAATGCTCTTGTACGCTGTAAAGATTTGTCACTTGTATTGGTTTAATAAAACACTGATTGTTCAGTAGCCAGACAGGAAATATAGGCAGGGTGACCAGACTAGGAGAAGTCTGTGAAGACGAGAGGCAGAGATACAGTCGACAGCCAGATGCAGAAGAAGCAAGATGAGAAAGCTGGGCTGAGAAAGTTATCAAGTCATGTGGCTAAACATAGATACAAATTTAAGAGTAAGAGCTAGTTAGTAATAAGCCTGAGCTACTGGCCGAGCATTTATAAATAATATTAACCAGCCAATTATTTAACAAGCAGCTGCCAGGTATTTGAGAGTTTCTGGTGGGCAGAAACTCCCAACTAGAAGTCAGTTCTCTTCTACTGTGTGTGTTTCTGGGATGGAATTCAGGTCATCAGGCTTGGGAGTAAGTGTCTTTATTGATGATGTGTTTTGCTGGTTTTGAGTCTCTTTTTCTCTGTTTCTATTCCTTCATTTCCTCTCTCTTCCTTGTAGCTGAAAGTTTTGGATTTCTTCTGACTCTTGTTTCTGGGACCTTCCCTGCATGTTCCTCCCTGTACCAGCTACCAGACTGTTCCTACCATCAAACCAGTGACCTATAGAAATCACCGCTTTGTCTTTTAGAACACATTCTCCATGGTTTGAACCTTGAAGCCAGATAGATGGCACCAAAAGCTCTCTCTGGCTCCATGCTTTTCCTTTGTATTTGACCAACAGGAAAAATGAGATTAAAACGAAAGAGAGGCAAGGCATGGTGGTGACGCCTTTAAACCCTGCTTTAGGGAGGCAGAGGCAGGCAGATCTCTGAGTT
This sequence comes from Sigmodon hispidus, assembly GCA_004025045.1. Taxonomy (NCBI): domain Eukaryota; kingdom Metazoa; phylum Chordata; class Mammalia; order Rodentia; family Cricetidae; genus Sigmodon; species Sigmodon hispidus. The sequence continues at coordinate 64,520 of PVIH01007087.1, forward strand.
CGAGATGAGCCTGCTTTACAGAGTGAGTTCCAGGATATCGAGGACTACACAGAGAAACCCTGTCTCAAAAACCAACCAATAAATAAACAGGAGGGAAGAGATACTGAGACAGGATTCCTCCAGATCTTCCCAGCTGGGTTGCCCATCCTTCCTTTTGGAAAGTTATGGCTACTGTCAAGGTGTCTTGATCCTATTCCTGCCTTTGTAGAGGCTTGGTAACTAATCATTCTCCCCCAACCCTTGACCCTTTGAGCAAGTTGCTAGCAGTATTCCTTGATGACATCCCTTAATCCTGCTCAGAGCTTTAAAATATGATTGATTTATTATTTGTTTGAGACAAGGTCTCATGTAGCCTAGGCTGGTCTCAGATTCACTGTATACCTTAAGATGCTCTTGGACTCCCAAGTCTTCTGCCCTCCCCCTGCTGGAATTACAAGCATGCGCCATCATGGCCACTCCCAGTTTACATATTGCTATGAATCAAATCCAGGGCCTCATGCACCCTAAGCAAGCAGCCTATCCATTGAGCTACATCCCAGCCCAGGCTCTTAGTTTACAAGTGGACCAAGTCTGCATGTGCCAGCACTCTGAGGAATACAGACTCCATTGTTGCCAGAAAGCCTCATTAGTATAGATTTTTATGTTGTTCCTCCTCTAGGCCAGTGATTCTCACCCCCTAACGCTGAAACCCTCTAAAGCAGTTCCTCCTGTTGTGGTGACTCCCAGCCATAAAATTACTTTTGATACTACTTCATAACTGTAATTTTGCTACTGTTATGAATTATAAAATAAATATTCTTGGAGCTAGAGGTTGACAAAGGGGTTTCGACCCACAGGTTTCATCTAGAAGGTGAAAGATGTCTTGAAAGGATAGTTTGTTTTCTTTTGTTACTTTGTTTTTGACACTGTTATTGTTGAGACAGGGTTTCTCTGTGTAGCCCTGGCTGTCCGGGACTCTCTCTGTAGACCAGGCTGGCCTTGAACTCAGATCTGTCTGCCTCTGCCTCCCAAGTGCTGGGATTAAAGATGTGCATCACTACTCCCTGGCTCAGACCTTCTGTAGAGTGACAGACACTAAGTATGTGTTTAATACTCCCTAGTAGAACTAATCCTGGCCTTGATTACCTCCTTCTCAAATAGCACTTAGGGGAGGGAGAGGGTACCAGAACCAAAACAAAACAAAACAAAACTCTTCCAATAACAAAAAGCCCAATGATGTAAATGTCTGAGAAATGATAGCAGCCAGATAAAGAGTGATGACCATGGTGTTGCTGAGGTCTGACACAGCCCAGATCAACAGGAAACAGCCAGCACAAACAGAGCTAAGTCTGCAACCTAAAGTGTGATGAATATTGTTTGTCAAACAGTCTAACGAATGGAGGCACAGAAATCCAGAGAAAGATAGCTTTGTCAGCATAAAAAGCTGAATTCTGGTTAACCTCTCAAGCCAAGAAAAACAAATAAAGAGAATAAAGTTATATATATAAAACAAAGTGAGCACTTTTTGTTTGTTTTGACCAAGGTTTCTGCTTTAGATATTACAGTTAATAAGAGGCACTATCACTGCCCTTAGGCTCTGGGGTTAGGCTAATTGAAACTCTCTCTCTCTCTCTCTCTCTCTCTCTCTCTCTCTCTCTCTCTCACACACACACACACACACACACACACACACACACACTTGTTGTTCTAGGAGCTAATCAAAGTTCATTCATTTTATTTACCTGTCATGCTTTTTAAGTTCCTCTGCACTAAAGTCTTTCTTTTTACAAACCAAGGAATATTTTCCTGAGGAATCTCCACCCAACTTCCACCTCTAGTCACCATGTTAAATTTTCTTTCCTCTTTGAGTGGCAGATTTTTTAAAGAAGAGACTGGACATTCTTTGTTAGCTTCCCGTCCCTCTTCAGGGCACTGCCTCTGGGCACTGGCCACCAGCCCAGACCCGTGCACCCCATTTTCCTTTCTTCATTCTTGCGCTTCTTTCCAGCCTCCTCTGCTTGTCCTGAGGATGTGTGGGTCCCCTGGACCCCATCCTGGGTTCTCTTCGCCATCTGGGCTCTCTCAGGGCGATTTCTCCCTTTCAGTTGCTACCTATATGTAGAGAGCCAGGTCTGTGAACAGAACCTTTCTCTTGCTTCATTTTCAAATAGCCAAGGACCTCCCCACCCTCTGAATCCTCATGGAAGCCTCACAGGCACCTTGAAGCAATATGTCCAGAAAAGAACTGATTATCCTCCCATCCCCTGCTCCTTCTATTGTGCTCCCTGTCTCAAAAAGTGGCACCCCTCATTCATCCTGTTTCCTGAGCCGGATACCTAGAAGTCATCTTTGACACATCCCTTTGACATCATCGGTGACATATCTAATCAATCACCGAGTCTCACTGATTCTTTGTCTGTAGTGTCCCTGGAATCCATCTATTCCTCTTCCTTCTCACCACCTTCCTCATTTGGGCTACCACCATCTCTCCCAGGAAGATTTCTGCAAACTCATAATCCTTTTCCCAGCCTCCAGCTGTGCTCCATTCTAATCTATTCTCCACCCTGGGCTCTGAGTGATTTTCTGAAAATACAAATCTGACCATGCTGCAGCCCTGCTTAACATTTTTCAGTATTTTCCCACAGCCCCTACGATAAAGTATGAATGCCTGAACTTGGCCTGTGAGTTGAGATGGGAGTCAAAATATTTATAGACCATGAAGTACAGGCACAGACCCCAGCTAGAAAGGATGTTAGCTGGCTCACCTGACCAGCTTGTGCCAGCTCAGTAATGACTTATTCTAAGAGCTCTATTGCTGTCTTCTGCAGTCTGGCTACTCTTTCCTTAAAGTCATACAGGCATTTTTGTTTGTTTGTTTCCAGATTATACCATCAAATGCACAGCTACCTTTGTCTGCTTTATTCCTTCTGGTCACCCTATCTTCATCCTACGCTTCTGAACCCCACAGAGTGGCTCTGCAGGGCCTGGCTCTTCAAGTCAAACAAGGATGGCTTTGTGGTCTGTGATGATGGGAGCACCCATTGAGGAACCTCTCTGGATCACAGTTCAGTGTTAATAATATCTCCTTTTGAGTGCATACAGATGGAACCAGCACTTTTGTTTTGGTTTGGTTTTTGAGACAGGGTTTCTCTGTGTAGCCTTGGTTGTCCTGAAACCCACTCTATAGACCAGGCTGGCCTCAAACTCAAACTCAGAGCTTCACCTGTCTCTGCCTCCCAAGTGCTGGGATAAAGGTCCACCGCCTCGTCTTCCTTCCATTCCTTTTTCCCTTCCTTCCTTCCTTCTTTTCTTTCTTTTTTTTATCTCTTTCTTTTTCCTTCTTTCTCTCTTTCTTTCTTTTGAGACAGAGTCTCGATGCATATGTTACTCTGTCTGGCCTGAAACTCAGAGTTTCCTGCCTCTGCCTCCTGAGTGCTGGGATTAAAGGTGTGAGCCATTGTTGTTCACTTTCTTAGGAAGGGAAGGAATCACTTAATTTCTGCCCAGTTAAGTACAAAAAACCTTTCCCAACTTCCTCTGACCTCCTGACCCAAGGGTCAAGTCATTAGTGGAATCCTTGAGGTTTATTGTTTTGTTCTTGTTCTAGTAATGAAGATCGAACCTAGGGCCTTATACGTACTGGGTTACATCCCCTCTTACTAAATTGGCTAAACTGGCTTTGAATTTGTAATCATCCTGATTGTGCTTCCTTGAAGTAGCTAGGCTCACAGGCCTGTACCACTATGTCTAGCGAGTTGATGGGGTTCTATTAGTTAATTTCTGTTTCTTTTTTTCTAAAGAAAGAATGAAGAAAGGATAGAAAGTGCTCCCAGGAAGGAAGAAACTGAGAGAGAGAGAGAGAGAGAGAGAGAGAGAGAGAGAGAGAGAGAGAGAGAGAGAATTGGGCAATGTGAGTTCTTTTTTTTTAGAAAAAAGATTTATTTATTTATTATGTATACAGTATACAGAAGAGGGTACCAGATGTCATTATAGATGGTTGTGAGCTGCCATGTTGAGAATTGAACTCAGGTCCTCTGGAAGAACAGTCAGTGCTCTTAATCTCTGAGCCATCTCTCCAACCCTAATTTCTGTTCCTAATCTGCTTTGATCTTTAACCCACCAGCCCTGGAAAATAAAGGGGCATATGTTAGGGAGAAGAAAAAAGAGAGAATTTTAGAGTTTGGAAGGCAAGTTAGGCATAGGGGAGTACACTGGAGAGGCAGAGGTCAGCAAGCAGGCCACAGGCATCTAAATGCCAAGGTAGTGATCCCAATTGTAGCTACAAGCTAGAATCACTGGGGGATTTTAAAAATTGCCATCGCCCACAGAAGTATTCAACTGGACTATCGAGGAGGTGTGTGCAAAATTGGGCATCAGGTTAAAAATATGTGATTTTTAAATTTTTAATTATTATTACATTTACTTATTTAGTTATTTACACACTTAGAGAGAGGGAAAAAGAGAAAGATCAGAGGAGACATTCCATGAATCCATTTTTTTCCTTCCATCATGTAAGTCTCAGGGATGAAACTCAGGTTTGCTAATAACCTGATGAGCCATCTTGACGGCTCTGTTTATTCTTTTTTCTAAGACAGTATCTCATACTATAGCCCAGGCTGCCCCAAAACTCAGTATGTAACAAAACCCTGTCTCAAACAAAACAAAATCAGAAAACAAAATCAACCAACCAAACAACAGCAAACCCAGAGATGTACTGACCATATCTCTACCACCCTGTGCACATTAAATTCAGAAACTACCTCACTGCGAAGGGCACACCATTGCAACACCATTGACTTCAATGCTGTGTAACAAAAGTTTGTCCACACTGGTCTTTCAGCACTTCCCTCTCGCCTCGGTCTCCTGGGTGCTCAGATTACATGTGGGAACTATCAATCCTGATTAGGCATTGATTTTTTTAAATAAATATTTATTTTCATTTTATGTGAATTGGTGTTTTGCCTGCATGTATAACTGTGTAAGGGTGTCAGATCTTGGAATTACAGACAGTTGTTAGCTGCCATGTGGATGCTGGGAATGGAACTATAGACCTCTGGAAGAACAGTCAGTACTCTTAACCGCTGAGCCATCTCTCCAGCCCACATTGATTTTTTTTTTTATAATCTTCCCCAAATTACTTTTATGTGTAATCAGGGTCAGAAACTCAGTTACTATAGGAAAGAAGATGAGAAGAACAGAGCACAGACATGTTGTGAAATATTTCTGGCTCTGCTACATGTCAAACACAATGAAGAAGCTACAGGGCTGGAGACAGAAGAACAGCTTAATGTGTTTAAAAAGTGTTGCTGGTTGGAGGTTGTCAAGATGAAGTAAAACCTAGACACTGGCAAACGAATAGAGTGTTGGCTAATGCTAAGTGTTGTAGAATAGAATGGTGGAAATGCAAAGTTCCAGATGTCCCATCAGGTATGCAAAAAGAGTGACTGTGTGGTTGGTAGACATCAGCGCCACTGCATGAAGGATATGGAGGCTATCATGCTTAACATTCAGGTGCTGGACATAATGGCTCCTGTCTGTAATCCCAGAATTTGGGAGGCTGAGACAGGGGGTTGCCTTGAGTTCAGGTGAGCTTGGGCTACAAAGAAATACCTTGCTTCAATAGCAGCACTGAGATGGCTCAGTGGGTGAAAGGCTTTCTCTGCAAGTGTGAGGATCTGAGTTCAGACCCTTTGGACTTATATTATACAATAATAATAATAATAATAATAATAATAATAATTAAAAAAAAGAGATAGAGGCTGCTCTGGATGGGAGCATTACCTGTAATGTAATTCTAATGTTCAGTAGTTGGAAACAGGGAATTCCCAGGTTAAGCTTGGTATCTAGACAAGAATTAGTGAGCTCCAGGTTCAACAAGCGAGCCTGCCTCAGTGGAGAGCTAGTGGAGGAAGACTTCATCTGATGTTGCTCTCTGGACACTCACACATTTGTGTGCCCCCACCCATGGTTGCATACACCAGACACACATATATATAAAAGGGAAGGAAGGGTTTGGAGACACTGCTCATTTGTAAAATGTTCACTGTGAAAGCATGAGAACCTGGATTTGAGTTCCAGCACCCACATGAAAAATCCAGACTTGGTGTGCATGCCAATATTCCCGGTGCTGGAATAGTGGAGGCTAAAAGATCCCTAGTGATTGCTGGGCTAGCCTATTCAGTGAGGTCCTGTGTCACAAATGCGGATAGACAATGCCTGAGATTCACACTGGATACTAATCTCTTGTCTACTCACATATGCATACACACAAGCCCCGAGAAAGGAACACATACAAACAAGAAGACAAAAGAACAAAGGGCTGAGTGGCAGCCCAGCTGGTAGAATCTTGCTTAGCACGAAGCCCTGGGGTCTTTCCCCAGTACCACAGGAAAAGGGTATAGCGGTAAATATCTGTAATCTCAACACTGGTAGATAGAAGTTCAAGGTCATTGTTGGATATATAGCAAGTTGGAGACTAGCCTGAGCTATATGAAATCCTGTGTTGGGGGCTGGAGAGATGGCTCAGGGGTTAGAAGCACTGATTATTCTCCCAGAAGACCCGGGTTCAATTCCCAGCACCCACATGGCAGCTCACAACTGTCTGTAACTTCTGTTCCAGAGATCTTACACCTTCATATCAATACACATAAATAAAGCTAAATTAAAAAAAAAAAAAGAAATCCTGTTTCACACAAAAAAATTCAGAGATATGCAGTCCACATCACTGCCTAGCCCCAATGAAGTGACCTACAACATTAAATTTAGGAACTAACTCATTGCAAAAGGCACAACCACAACCATTTGTGTCAGACAATTGGCAAAACTTTCCAAGCCAGTCTTATGTAACCTTGGTCACTTTCTCTGAATGACAATGTTAATTTTAAGAAAGTGATGCCATGCCTTTCTATGGGAAAACAGATGCGTGTGAGAGAGAGCTTGGCTGGCGGGAAACTGTTTTTGTTCCTGATTACCATTTTGTAGAACTTTAATCTAGAATCTCTGGTTGTCTTAAAGGTGCTACCATACACCAGGTCCTCATTCCCCCTACCCAAAGAAAGCCAGAACGTGTGGCTGCTATAACGCTGTTGTCTGGATTAGACACACCTTCTCTGGTCTCTCCTCTCCACTTCCCCATTCCTTCATGATCCAGAGTTGTACTTCAATCTGAAGTTTCCCTGGCCAATGCATGAACACACCTATATTACATACTGCTTCCTGTGCCCTGTAGCACTTTCACTGACTACCCTAGTCATGAATACTTTCCGAAAGCTGAGCATGAAAGCTTGTGCCTGTAATCTCAGGCTTGGGAAGCTGGACATAGAGGATTGCTTTGAGTTTGAGACCTGCCTGGATTTTATAGCAACTTTCACATCAGTCTGGGCTATAGAATGAAATCTTGTCTCAAGAATAAAACTGCTAGTTCTGTAGATCAGGAATCTCCTTTACCTCAGGTGAAGACATCCAGTTTCAGGTCAATGGGAACAGCCTGTATCAGCTCAAAGACCCCCACCCATTTAAATTCCATTTAAAATCCTTTTGCTTTCTGCCTCCCAACCCCCAAGCTTGCCTCCAGCTTTGGCAGTTTGATCCGCAATAAACCTTTCTTTCTACCCATGGGGTGGTGAGGTGGTTTCACTTCTTCCTCAATTGCAGAGGCCATATGAGATTCTGCTAAAAAATATATTAATAAGCAAACATTTTGAAAGAGGATGAGAGCCAGGCGGCAGTGGTGGTGACGTCTTTACTCCCAGGACTGGGGAGGCAGAGGCAGGCAGATCTCTGAGTGTGAGGCTAGCCTGGTCTACAGAGCAAGTTCCAGGACAGTTAGAAACTCAGAGAACCCTGTCTGGGGTCGGGGAGAAAAAGAAAGAGGATCAGAAAGGTTTGGCTAATTACAACCCATTAGCCACTAAAAGTGTGAACTAGAAGTACATCTCTTTTTCTTTTCCACAGTTGCAGGGAGTAAATTTAGGGACTGACACATACTAAGTCTCCCCAGGTCTCTTACCTCCAATTCAAAGAATTTGCCTAAAATGGTTGTATGTGAGGAGCGATATCAAGGCTTTGTGTTTTAACACCTGGGATTACAACCTTTATGAGATGAGAAAGGAAGATTTTGAGTTTTATCAGGATGGGTTTAAATATCAAGAATCACCTCAAGCGATAGCAAGAGAAAGAAAAAAGAAAGGAAGGAAGGAAGGAAAGAAAGTGTTAATCCCAAAGATGTGAGGGGAAAGACCACCTACCCAAATCAGATGCTCAAATTAATTAAAACAAGCTTTTTTTATTCCTCCACATGGACTGCCTCCCTCTAAGGCAGGATCCAAGAGGTCAGCATTGGATTTGGAGAAGATAAAGAACACTTTAGCAAGTGGAGCCTCTAAATAAAACCTCTTTGTTTTAGCAACCCTTATCTCTATCTGACTGGACAGAGAAGGCAGTAGATGTGTGTCATAATGCCTGGTTGATTAGAAACTATTAATGCAAAATTTCCAGTGCCTGGCATAATATTTAATAAGGTGATGGTGGCAGCAACTGCTGCTGATATTACTACTTTTCTTGTTTTTGTTTTTGAAGACAGAGTTTCTTTGTGTAGCCCTGGCTGTCCTGGAACAGGTTGGCCTCGAACCCAGAGATTCGCCTGCCTCTGCCCTCCACCCCAGTGCTGGGATTGAAGGCATGTGCCACCATTGCCTGCCTGGTCTCATTTTATACTTCTATATAGCCTTTTAATTTTTCAAAATTGACTTTTTATTAGCTTCTAATAAAAAGCTCTTATACAATAGGTATAAGTTCTATGGGCACACAGACCACTAGGGCCAAATATCTACATATTAGAAATGGAAGAGCCACGAGCTGTAAGGGAAGAGACTGGATTTACTTCAGTACTTATGAGTCTTCACTGTTCTTTTCTTTTTAAAAATTAATTTAAAACTCAGCACACAAAACAGCATGTTTCTTTATGGCATTTTCATATGAATGTGTCCTCATTCTTTGTTTACTTCAAATTTTTTTTTGAAGGGGCAAGGTCTCAGCCCTGGCTGTTTTGGAACTCAGAGGTCTGCTTACACCTGCCTCTTAAATGCTGGGTTCAAAGGCATACACCATGATGTCTAGCCAAACAAGACCATTTTATTTATCTATTTGTTTGAGACAGTCTGTGATATAGCTCTGGCTTCCTAGAACTCAATATATTGAACAGGCCATCCTCAAACTCACAGAGATCCTCTGCCTCTGCCTCCCAACTGCTCAGATTAGAGTCATGTGCCACCATGCCTAACCTGAATCACCACCACCACCATCGTCTTGAGTTGACATTTGCACAGTTGTATGCTTAGTATTTGTTGAAAGAAAACATGAAATCGTTTATAATAAAGGGGTTGGAGATGTAGCTCAGCGAGACAATACTTGCTTATTGAGAGTGAGTGAGAGGTCCTAGAAAGTCCTTTGAAGGAAAAAGGTTTATATGTTTCTCCTTTTGTTTGACACAGGAGAACATATAACTCCAGCTTTGGCAGTCTTAGTGTAGACCAGGCCTCAAACTACGTCTATAGCCTCTTGCCTCCTCAGAGGGCTGGGTTGGTTGGATCACTGGCTTTCCTTTTGTTTCCATAAGCAAAAAGGTATTTTTCTAACTTGCTTATTTTTAAAATTCAGGTATTTTGTACCGTCTTATCAGAGTGTGGCTTTTAGGCCAAGCCTAATGATTCTTTTTTCCTTCAGAGGTACACTCAATTTCCTAAGCAAGTCCATTTTGCCCTCTTTCTTAAAGGGTAGGGAGGGGACTGAAGGTCCTGGTGGTTGTGAGTCATGTGGGTGTGGGATCTGAACCCAGGTTCTCTGCAAGAGTAGCAAATGCTCTTAACCACTGAGCCCCCATACCCAGCTTTTTATTTGGGTGCTGGGGACTTGAGCTTAGGTCTTTGAACTCTTACCCATTGAGCCACCTTCCAACCCATTCAGTCCCTCCCTTCCTCCTTCCCTCCCCCACCTCTTCTCTTTAAAGATAGGGTTTTTCTGTGTTACAATTCTGGCAATCCTGGAACTCATTTGTAGGCTAGGGTGGTCTTGAACTCACAGAGATCCACCTGCCTCTGCCTCCCGAGTGCTAGGATTAAAGGCGTGCACCATCACTGCCAGGCTATTTTGTCCTTTTCAAGGCCAAAGAAACTTATAGGCTTCACTTGTTTTGATGGTCACTATTTTATTGACTCAACATAGGACTTAGATCTCAGGGTTAACAATGGCAGCCTACACTTTCTGAGTACTGAACTCAAGAATTTCCTGGACTGAGTTCTTCTCTGGAGGAGGAAAGGCTCTTCAGAAATGAGAGGCAATAGTTTAGGAGGTCTTTATAAAATCTTGCATTGGTGTTTAGGCTGCTTCCATATGCACACCCTGGGCTCAGAGTCGGTAGGTTTCAGTCCTTCCACGGAAGCCCGATGTATGAAATTTAGGAGGGTCTAGTTCTTCAAAATCACAGTTAGGGAGGCCCAAGCACCCTGAGTCCGCTCAGTTTCCCCTGTGTTGGAATACAGATGAAGAAACACCAGTCGCCATCTTGCTATCAAATGCCAAGCAAGCAGCCGCGGGCGTCGTTTGGTAACCACGGCGACACTCGGGCTTTGCCTTCTTAAAGGCTTGAAACTACACTTCCCGTCAGCCGGCTTTCCCTCGTGGCTCTCCGGTGCTCTAGATTTGGCTTGCACACAGCCGCGACTCTACGCAGTGACCCGCGGGAGTTGCTGTTTGCCTCGTGCTCTCGCCTTCAGCCGCACGAGCCTCCGGAACTACAAGTCCCGTGAGGAAGCGGAGCGCGCACGCGCGGACCGCCCCAGCGCCCCCCGCCCCCCGCTCCTGCCCGTGCCAGGAGGTAAGAGAGGGCGGGGGGAAGGAAGAGGAGGCGGGATCCGGGCGCTGCGTTGGCTGCGGCCTGGCACGAAAGGGGCGGCCCCGGCGGAGAGCAGACCCAGGAGCCCGGGCGATTATGGACCCGGCAGAGGCGGTGCTGCAGGAGAAAGCACTCAAGTTTATGGTGAGGAGATGGTGCGGGCTGGGGAATGGTGGAGGAGGCGGCGGCATTGGTGCGTCGCCGAGCTCAGGCCTGGGTCGCCCGCTCACCGCGGGAGGGGGCAGTGGGACTTGAGGCCAAGGCCGGTGGCGAGGGACAAGACTGGAGCTCGGGGGAGGGTGCAGGAGGGTGCAGAGGGTACCCTGGGGTGGGGGCAGCAGCTCCGCCATCTTGTGGAAGACAGACCAAGTGACAGAGGGAGCTCATTCGAGGTGGGGGCTCTGGGCGGCGCGCGGGGCCCTGGAGGGAAAGGGGCGTGGGGACAGTTACTGAAGAGCGGAGGACCCAGGGTGGACAGACAGACAGACGCCTGTGGACACTGGCAAGGGCCTTCCCGGCGTCAGGGTTACGGGTAAGGCCTGGGAGAGGAGGTGCATTCAAGGAGTAGGGACTAGTGAGGATGGAGCTCGGGATAATGGCAAGACACGGACACTGGGGGCAGGGGAACCTGGGCAGGGCTGGGGACTGATGGCTCTAACGGTGAAGGAGGGCAAGCCCAGGCTGGGGGAGGCAAGGAGTTTTGTAGAATGAGCTGGGAAGAGAGCTTTTGGCTAAGGGTGGAATCCCAGTTGGCCAAACTAGTTGCCAAACTCTGGAAGAGAAGAGGCCTTATTTACAAAGATAAGGGCTCAGACCTAGGGCTATGGTGACAGTCCCCAGGAGAGAAAGGCGGTGTTGACTGTGAGCCAGAATTACAAATACCAAAAAGGAGAGGAGATACACACTCTGCTTCGCAAGGACAGGCAAAATTATGTGTCGTAAGGGCAAGGTGATGAAAGAAATTAGGTATAGGTAAATGGGGACAAATTTTATAACCAATAGAAGAAGAAGGCAAAACAAAACTTAGGCCTTAAGTGGCAAGGTAGCAAAATGTGGAGGCCAGGTGTTGTTTCTATTGAGTCAGGGTTAGTGGTTACCCGTGAGTTTTAGTTGAAGCACAGTGTGGGAATTGCAGTTTGAGGGTATGTTTAAACCCCTAAAGCCTGTTTCTTTAACTTTGTATGGAACTTTTCCTTTGCTGTGCTTGTATTTAGCAACCTCGGTTAGGTTGATATTTGATGCTTTTAATTTGATGCTTCTTGTATTGCCTAGGTATAAACCAGCCTCCATTTACATCTAAAGACGATGGGATGCATAGATTTTTTTTTTTTTTTTTTTTTTTTTTAGCTGAATAGGTGGTTTTAGGGACTTTGGTATTTGCAATTACGGTCTGGTTTTTCAGAAGTAATTGCAACTCATCATTCCAAATAGCATTATTTTGTTGAATCGTCTTTACCTAAAATGCCATAACAAATCAGATAAACATAGACACTGACTTAGTTAAAATTAGATTTTAAATTGCCCATTCATATTTATAGAAGCTGGTCAAATTTAAGTTTTTATTTTGGGGGCTGGAGAGATGGCTCAACAATTAAGAGTATTACTGTTCTCTCTGAGGAAGAAGACTTGATTCCCAGCACCCACATGGTGGCTCACAGTGGTTTGTAACTCCAGTCCCAAGGGATCCACTGCCCTTCTGACCTCCCTAAGTATAAGGCTCCCAACATGCAGACAAAACATCCATACATAAATGAAGAAATACATTAATTTTTTTTGTATATTAGTACCTTCAAAAACACCTAACTAAAGTTTGTCATTAACAAAATTTTATTGAGCCTAAAGGCATTTTTGAATTTGTGTCTTGTGTTGACATTCTAAAATATTAAGAGACCCCTCTCAGCCTGGCATGGTGGTTTATATTTTATAATCTAGCACTGAGTGAGGCTGGTCTGGCTAGGTGGCCCATATCTTCAGTCTCATCACTTGGGAGACAGAAGAGAGTGGATCCCAGTTGGAGGTCAGCCTGATCTACAGCAAGAGTTCCAGGACAGCAAAGATACTTAGTGAGACCGTGTCTCAAAAATACAAAAAATACAAAAAAAAAAAAAAAGGTGATGAAGAAGAAGAAACTGAGGCAGAAGTATTTCTATGACTTTAAGGCCAGCTTGGGCTACAGAATTAGACTCTGTTTCAAAAGACCATAAACAAGCTGAGTGTGGTGGTGCATGTCTGTAATCCTAGCATTTGAGAGGTGGAGGCAGAAAGATTTGGAGTTGAAGGCCAGCAAGTTCAGGGCCACATGAGACTCTTTTTACAAACAAGCAAATCAGCCAAGAGACCTTGAGATGGGGGGTGGGGGGTGGAGAAGGGAGGCCAAAGTTGCTTTTATTTCTTCAGCTAGTTTCAATATGGATGTCAGAAAAGGGTTTAGTTTTGTTTTCTAGTTTAAAGGGTTGGGCTCTTAGTACACACTTGTCAGATATATGGAATAATGTATGGAATAATGAGACTTGGAGATCATAAAGAGACATTATGAGATCATCCTTTTTTACTCCCATGTAAGTCTCAGCCTAGGAACGTTCTGAACGAGGAACCTCTGCTCTGTGCCAGTGAGTTAGGTATTAAGAATGGCCTCTGAATCAAGAGCACTTGGAAATGGCTACGTAATAGCTTGTAGCTTTGGGGGCACCACACGTTATTAAATGTTGAGTCAGTCACTGGGAAAAGCCAGTTTTTTTTTCTTTAATTTTAGTTATTTTCCTTTCTGACCTTGCTATTGTGGCTGCTTTTTGAGAAAAGGCCAACTAGAAGAGAGTTGCTAAGAGTGAGCCCTCAGCTAGGGAAGCAGAGACTGGGAGACTTACTGTCCTCTTGCAGCTCAGCCACAGCCATATCATGAGTCTGAGTAAGTCTGGTCTTTCCCTTGGTTCCATTTGCCCTGCTCTAACATGTCTGCCCGTTCACACTCAATTCTAAGATAGAGAAGTTAGAGTGTGCATCAAGTAATTAATGCATAGTACAATGTGGAAGTAGAAGGGTTATTCTTTTAGTCAAACTGAAATTTTTTGATGTTTTCTCCACAGTTGCTAATAACAACTTTGATACAGGTTTTTTGTTGTTGTTATTGTTTGTTTCTTTTTTTTCTTCCTCTCTTTCTTCCGTCCTTTCTTTTTAAGGACAGGGTTTCTCTGTGTAGCCTTGGCTGTCCTAGAACTCTTTAGGTAGGCCAGGCTGGCCTTGGACTCACAGGGATCTGCTTGCCTCTACCTCCTAGTGTAGGAATTGAAGGTGTGCACCACCACATCCAGCTTCAGTTTAAAGAATTTAGTGTAAAAATTGTTGAGAATATCATCAACATGGAATGGAATACTGTCATGAACTTACTTAATATCACATTAATGTACTGCTTTGCTTACAGTGAATTGTTATTAATGCTACTGCTAATTTCAAGTAGACCATTCACACATGGTTCAGACTTACAGCCTGCCCTAGGGTACTTACGGAAAGTAGTGTGAGCCGATTAACTTCTGAAAGCAGATAAGGGAGAAGAAAGCAGTAGTTTGTATGAAACAGTCTGTGCAGTGTCTCTCATCTAGCTTTAGCTGGTCCTTAGAGACCTTTCTTTTGCCAATAAAAGTAAAACTCCAGAAGGAGTTACTGGAGGAGGACCTGAGCTAGTTGCCAAATGAAAATGATGGAGGGGAGCCAGGCCACACCGACATTTAGGACTTTATGGGGAATAAACAGATATACTAAGGAATAAACTGGTGTTTAGCTTTTAAAAAAAAAAATAGGATAAATGTGTTCTTTTCCGGTCAGTCCCAAGACCAAGTGAGAAAAAAAAAATAATTTTAAGACATTTTGTTTTAAATAAAGAGCCAGTAAGCAGACTAGTATGAAAGGGCAGACATTGATGAGTATGACAAATGCTGTATTCCTTACAGAGACAGGAAGATCATGAAGTCGAGACTAGGCTCAGAGTTCAGATAGGGCTCAAAGCCTGCTTTTCATCTGGTGTCTTGTGCTCCAGGGAAGAGTATTGCAGGAAATAGGAGTTAGAAACTGCCCAGTGCTCTTGTGCTAGATTTTAAATTCAAGATAAGAAAACAGAAAAAAAGAAAGCTTAATAATGTCATTATAGTTGAGTCCAGTCAAGGCTAATCTAAAATGAGGGCTGGTGGGGTGAGAGTAACTTCTACCTGTTGATGGGAAGAATAGCATTAATGAACAAGAAGGAGAGAGCTCCTGGGGGCTGCCTTCTGCCATCTGCTGCCATAACTGCTATTCTGGTTGGGTGTTTGGGCTTCATGTACAAACAGGATCAGCTGAGTTTGTGGGTAATAATACAGAATGCTTGGGATGTGTCTTTGTTTGAAATGAACTTTTCAAGAAACTAGGAGGCTCTCCTGCATCAGTTGCTTCAAAGATAATGCAGTAATACTGGATATGACTTAGTAGCCTTATTTCTTGTGTATGCCCAAGGTCAGCTCCAGGTGTCAGTCCTCATTGGCTATCCATCTTGTTTTTTTGAATCAAGGGTTTCCTCTGGAGCATGGGGCTCACCTAGCCTAGGTAGGTGAGGACAAGTGGCTTGGGTTGGGGCATTCCAGGGAACCCTTCTGTTGCCACCTTCTCAGTACTGGGGTGCCTTGAACTACCAAGCCAACCCTTAGGCTTACACAGCACTGTTACCCACCAAGCTATCTTCCTCCCTCAGCCTTTCTCTATTTGAGAAACAGATTTTTAAAGTATCTAAAGACAAACTGTATTTGGGTTTTTGTTCTGTTTGAGATGGTACTTTTTGTCTTGCCCAAGTGCCCTGGAACTCACAATGTTGCTTAGACTGGCCTTAAGCTCAAGTTATCTTCCTTGCCTCTACTTCCTGACTGTTGCTATTACATTGTGTGCTACCATGTATGCCACATAAATCTCCAACTTTGTGTGTGTGGTTTTTGAGACAGTTTCTCTGTGTAGCCCTGGTAGTCCTGGAACTTGCTCTGTAGATCTGCTGGCCTCAAACTCAGATTCACCTGTCTCTACCTCCCAGGTGTTGAGACTAACTGTGAGCACTACCACCCCCCCAACAAGTCTTAAGAATTTCTGCAATGGGTTTTCTTTAAATTGGTGAGATTGATTGCCAGCTGAGGAGTTTATATTTGAGGCTAGCTCTGTTTTTTCAGTTTTTCTGCATCTGTTTTTTATTGTTTATTTTTTTTTTCCTGAGACAAGACCTCCATGCGTTGTCCTGAACGCTCTCAAGTTTTTTAACTCAAGCGATCCTGCTTCTGTTTTAGATGGTTTTAGATGGAGCTTTAGGCACTTGATACCGTGCCTACCTTTCCACTTTAAATTAGCTTTCAGAAAGTTTCTTTTCTGAAGTCTCTTATATAAATACCAGTGTATGAAATTATAACATTTTTAACTTGTTTGACATAATCTCATGTAATCCATGCTGTCTTTGTAGACCAGGATAACCTTGTTCTTTTTTTAAAAAAAAATATTTATTCTGTGTGTTTTTCACATATGTATCTTGATCCCACTCATTTTCATCCCTTTGCATCTACCTTCTGCCCCTGAGCCCCTCTCAAATAAAATAAAATTCAAGAAGAAAATGAGTAAAATAAAAAAAGGGGGGAAGAATTAAAAAATTTTATCTTGTCATGGAAGCTGCATGTGACCTTACAAGTTACATGAATTGGTCTTTTTATCTACACTTTTCAAGTGCTGGGATTATATGTGATCACCACAATTGGTGTTTAGTGCTATTTCTTTGTGCTAATTTCCTAAGTTTATGTTCATAATAGATGTTTATAATAAATTAGTGAAAGTGAATTACTAAGCCACACTTGGTTCAGGCTGGTGTTAATGCAGATTTTTGGGAAGCTGAGACAGGAGAATCTTAAATTTAGGACAGTTTGGTTTATAAAGTGAGTTCAAGGTCAGTATAGGTAACTTAGAGAGATCTTGTCTCAAATTAAAAACTAAAAAGGGTTGTGTAGAGCACATATCTAACATGTTAGGTCCTGAGTTTAGTCCTTGGTGTCTGAAGACAGTGATGAGAAAGAAGTGAGTTATTAAATATGAAATAAAAATGTTATTTTGAATAGTTGTTAGGAATTCTTTATTGCTAAATTATTGAACTTTCAAAAGAGACCACTTGTGATTTCTGTGTTTAACTGAAGAAAAGGAAGCGGGTAAGTATAGAAAGAGGTTTTTGGGCCGGACTAGCTCCATAGTTTGGAACTGCCATTGTTGCTTATTTGGACTAGCAATCTCAAAGTCTTAAAGAAACATACAGACACTTATTTTATTTTATTATTTTAGATTGTTTGGCCTATGGCTTAGGCATACTTCTAGCTATCTCTTTTATCTTAACCTATTTTTATTATTCTGTCTTGCCACGTGGCCTGTTACCTTACATGTTGATTTTGGGGCAACTGGGTGGTATCTCTCTGACTCTGCCTTCCTTACCTCCTACTTCTAAAATGCTGCCATATATCAAAACAGTCCCTTTATTTCACAGCATACAGAAAGCCATTTTTACATCGCTTCTTTTTTTTTTGTCTAATTAAAAAGGAAGGTTTTAATTTTAACATAGTAAAATTATATATAACAAAACCATTATTAAGCAAAAACTATAGTTATAATATTTAGTCTATTTGTATTTAGCAAAACAAAAAAAATATTTTATTTTGTTTTTGTGAGTTTAAAGCTTTATATTATATATTTTAAAATAACTAAGAAAAACTATATTTATAACTAATTTTTAATTATATCAAAGACTATAGAAGGATATAATATCTGAGTAAACAGGAAGTGTAAGCTGTCGCGTGCCACCTCGCCAGCAAGGAACACGCAACACCAGATCCTTCTCTTTGCAGTTTATTCGAGTCTTTCAAATATCTTCTTGTCTTTCACTTACTCACTCTCACTCTTAGACGTATAACGAACGACTCACTCACTCACTCTTAGACGAACGACTCTCTCACGAACGACAAACGACTGGGGGGGGAGGGAAGGGGGGAGTGGCTAAATACCCTCTGGGCCTCCAATCCCGGTAAGCCACGTGGACATTGCCCATAGGTCCCCCTTCTTTATTAAGAAAAAAAAGCAGGCAGAAGCAGAGGTCTAGTCTCTGAAGCACAAAAGGAACATGTACAGGTATCGCTCCAGGTGTCATCCACCCAGACAATCCCTGACCCATCCGACATTCTTTTCACAGAGGCAGGCAATTGGGTGTCAACCTGCATGCAACCAGACATACTCCTCATGAGTTCCCATAAGCCAGAGTACTCATGTGCAGTGCTAAGCCTTGCATCCTGCAAAACATTCTTAAGGCTTCTCCTTTAGGGAGGCCAAGCAAGCTTAGGGGGACTGACCGACTCCAATGGCTGAAAATGCTTGGACAACCGTGGCTGCATTGCGACACTGAAGGAACCTAGCATGGCAAATGCACCACAGGCAAACTAGGAATATCAGCACCATCAGGCTCACCAGAGCTCCCATTCCCGCCTACTCTTTCTGGTGATCCACAGCAGTGGAGAACCAGGATGCCAGTCCTTCTGCCAGGTCCGGCATCCACTCCGGTAGAATTCACGATCACCATGGTCACTCTCAGCTGGGCCATCAAGTTTTCAAATTCACCAATCCAGTTTCCTAGAAGATAACTTGACAACTGTTTAGACAGATTTGCAGCATGAATAAAGTTCTGATATTGTACACTAGTCCCACATAATTCTGGAAACTTCCATTCACAGCCAGGCTAGGCCAGCTGCCAACGAGTATCAGTCCACTCTTAGACCAGGTCGATCCGTTGATTAATAACCATCAAGCCCTTTTTTAACTGGGCAATAAGATTCTTTTGTATGTCTAGAGCCTGTACTACATTAGCCAAGACCACATTCAAAGTCTGCACAGTCTGCACGATATGGCTCGTGGCTCCTATGGCAGCCAATGAAATGGCTGCGATTATGGCAAGCACTTATCTGCACTATCAGGGTCAGCAACAGCTGTGGGATAATGCTCAATGCTCTTATTTGGGGAAACTTTGGGGGTGTATCCATAGTACAGGTAAAATTGCCATATTGTTTCCAGGGCTTGTGCTATATTGGCAGAAAGATTATTCAAAGTACACTGGCCTCCCAGGCCTGGAGATTTAAAGACAAGCTAACTAGATCTACAAGACTGCTGGGTCATTCGTGCAGGGAGAATGCCGAATGCCGATCACTGAGCACCTCAGGCTCAAACGTATGCCCAAGGCAGAGCACTCAGGTGGAAATTCTCCAGGTGGCTGGAATGTAAACAACTTAGGCTCACCTGCTCTCACTTAGGATGGCTGTAAATCACTGGGTGTCATGCAGTGCCTGCTTAAAGCCTCCACCTGGACTACTGTGAATGAGGCCGTGATCCCGTAAGTTCGTACTGACTCGGCCAAAGATTTTATCACTTTGAAATCTAAGGGCTCCTCGTATCTGGTTTCCTTGTGGATCTTGAACACTGGATAAGCTAAGCGTAACTCTTTTCTGACTGCCTTCCATGCCCCCGGGCTGAAAGCACGCCCTAAACCACAATTACCACCTTCCGAATAGGGAGGGGGAGCCGAAGGAGCGGTTTGACATGCTGAGAATCTGCAGCATTCTTCTCTATCTGGATCCTCCTTTTCATTTCATTCATTCATTTCATTTTCATTTCATTCATTCATTTTTGTTCTTTTTATTTGTTCTATGAGCGACAGCAACTCTTCCTCCGAGTCTGTAGACTCAGGAGTTTCTATATCAGCAAAGTCGGGGTACAACTCTCCCCTTTTACTCCGTCCTTTACTGCCTGCCTCTGATCTTTCCTCCTGTAACATTTCTAAGGCGGCCTTGCCACTTTCCACTGCCTCACCATAGCGCTGATCTTCAAGATTACCTCCTATCAGCTTCAGGTGGCCTCGGCAAATGGAACCACACCTGCCTAGAACTAATCCACAGGTTTTGATCCTCCATGGAGACAAAACCAGAAGCTCCTTTCCCAAGTAACATATTCTTATAAACCGATTTCAAAGTCAAGACATCTTCAAAGTACTTGCATTTGTTTAACTTAGCAGCCTTAGCAATCAATTGTCTTTCTGCAATTAGCTCACCAAAAGTCAAAAAATTAAAAGTAAATGCAATAACCCTTCTCCAGACTCTCTGTTTATCTGCCATCTTTACGTGGATTTTATCCTTTATTTCCTTATTTCTCTTTCTTAAAGGGCTTTCTTACCCTTCCTTCGTAACTTTAAAGGTTTCTTGGAGCCTTTACCAAACAGCCCCAGCTTTGCTAATGCTTTTACTTTCACTTTTGAGCTCAAGTCTACAATAATTGTTACTTTCACTTTAAGCCAAAATTGGCAACTGCTGCGTTGCTTTCACTTTAATCCAAAACTGTTATGCTACTTTCACTTTGATCCGAAACTGCTGTGCTACTTTCACTTTGAGCTCAAGGTTGCCGTGCGTCCACAGCTACAAGAGGTTACACTCACTCGTCAGTGAGCTCCCTCTTCTCCGCCTTTACCTACAGGTCGGAGCTACCTGCTAGCGCCAAGAGGTTACCCTCACTCATTGGTGAGCTCCCTCTTCTCCGCCTCATCTATAGGCCAGAGCTACCCCACTCTCACTGCAAATTCCAACTTACCTGGGACTTACTGGTGCACCCCCCTGACTGCAGAGAGTTCTGAATCCTGTCGTTCGTTGGCGCGAGTTTAGTTCTTATCTTCCTGGATTTCGGCACCACTTGTCACGTGCCACCTCGCCAGCAAGGAACATGCAACACCGGATCCTTCTCTTTGCAGTTTATTCGGGCCTTTCAAATATCTTCTTGTCTTTCACTCACTCACTCTCACTCTCAGACGTATGACGAATGACTCACTCACTCTCTCACGAACGACCCGGGGGGGGGGGGGCAAGGGGAAGTCCGCTCGTGGCTAAATACTCTCTGGGCCTCCAATCCCAGTAAGCCACGTGGACATCGCCCATAGGTCTTGAGGCACGGAAGCAAGCCACCATCCTCGCCTACAGCCAATAAGGAGTTGTTTACTCCCGAGAGTACTCACCATCCCATCAGGAAGGTGGAAGGCGGAAACCAGCGCCACCTTTAGGGCGTGGTACAACGCAGCTCCCTACAGTAAGCAACTTTTAAAATTTAGAAATAACAGAGATGACATTTGTCTGTCTAGACAGTCAAAGTCTTTTGTAAAATGGTGGAGTATCTGTCTTTAGCCTATAGGCTTAGCATTTTTGGCATATCTTTTAGTGAAGTAGGAAATCTGAAGGACTTTTTTGTCTATTTTGGCATAATTTGTTAGGTTTTTTTTTGTTATTGTTGTTTTTGGTGTGTGTCTTGAAGTATGTCTGGTAATTCTTTTTGTAAAGTAGGAGCTTGAAGGACCATCTTGGCTTGTTTTGCCAAAGTTTAGAGGTCATTTTGTTATGGGTCTTGTATGTCTAGGCCAGAAACTTATTTTATAGGTAAGAGTCTTTCTCTGCTAAAGGACATTATGCAAAATCTTGGTTATATAAAGAAAAAAACCTTTTCATCAATACCAACAAAAATATGACTATGAAGAAGGAAATATCTTTGTGGTTTGGGATATAGCTCAAGGTAGATAGCTTGCTTAGCATATAGAAAGCTCTGTTACAACAACTGCAAATTACAAATCCCCCAAAGTCTTTGTGATACCAAAGTACTTTACATTCTTACCTATTTTTTAGGGATACTGTATTTAGCACAGAAGTTCTTTCTACATATGAGAATCTGTTGAAACAGAAAATGTTTACTGAAGCTTAACAACTTAATAATGTAGTCAATAAAAAGAAATGTAAAAACTAGAGTCAGTCCCCAGCACCTAGACAGGACTTCTTCATCCTTAACAGTTCAGACATCCTAAAACAGGCAGTGGAGGCTACAAAGTCTATGAGGAAAGTGTCAACCAGTTTTCCCTGCTGGCCACCCTGTACTTATGGGATCTCTGGGTAGAGGAGCCTGATGCTTATTTCCTTTAACTTCATAAAGCCCAATAGAGAACATCTTTATACATGACAAAGATAACAAAAGTAATGTAGGTAGATTGAATTAATGCTGAACTAAGAATATGGTTGATCTCCAAGGCACTATCATCTTAGTATATTATTTCACTTCATTTTTCCCAGTAACACAATGAGCTACATTCAATACTATTATTTCTGTCATTTTTTTGCACAAGAAAACTGATACTCGTGTGTGTGTGTGTGTGTGTGTGTGTGTGTGTGTTTATGTGTGTGTCTCAACATGTGTACAGAGGCCAGAGAATGACTATTATCATATGATCACCTTTTACCTTCTTCCTTTAAACAGGGTCTTTCAGAACCTAGAGCTTGCCATTTTTCACCAGAACTGGAGTTCTGAGGTGGTACAGCCATGCCCACCTGGAGCTATTGCTGTGAGCTGTACAGTGTCTGGGAACCAAGTTCCTGTCTTCTACAAGAGCAGTAACAAACACCCCTTTTCCCTGACAGAGCCTTGACCTTTACTACTTTAAAAAGCTCTACATTTATTTCTCTTTCTGGCTCTGCTTGTGCCTTCAACACTTTTGCAGCAATTTCTGTTCCTCAGTGAGGAAAGCCTCTGAATCTGCCATGGACACATACATAGGCCCTGCTGATGGCCTCTTTGCTTCTTTGTTTTAGACAGTCTCATAAGAACTTAGATCTTAAAGTAGGAACCCCTAGATGTCTGTCTGGATACACTCTGCATGCAGATTTTGATGCTTTCCCAGCCTTCTGGGACAGGTAAACAGTCCTTTGCCAAGGGTTCAAGACAGTCTAGTTTTATTAGAGGCCTATAATGGACCATCTCAGTGCCTCTAAGCACCTTTCCCAGAAGAAGAGTGAGCTCTCTCTCTCTAGCCCACATTGTATGTTTTCTTGTTAGGTGTTAGCCTGAGTGGAATAGTTACTATCTGGACTTCCAGGTATGTTTTTGATCCATTTGAATTACCAGTGAGAATCTGAACCATTGCAGTTGACATGGATTTGCTGTGATTTGTTTTCCTTGAAACAGGGTCTCATGTATCTCAGCATAGCTTTAGACTTGCTGCTGAGGATAACCTTACAGTTCTGACCCTACCTCCTCCACCTTTTGCATGATGAAGTCATAGGCATGTGTCACCATGTGCTTTACAAAGTATTGAGATCAAACCCGGGGTTTTGTCACCCCCAGGCAGACATTCTAGCAACTGCTACATCCCCAGCTCTAGTTATTGCTATTTAATAAAGAACTACAAAATATGTTTAGCATGCAATAGATGTTATCATAAATTTGTGAGCTTTTGCAGGGGTTATTATTTGGTCTAGATGGACTTAAATTGGGTGACTTTATAATATATATATATATATATAGTGTATTTATATGAATTCAGAAGGAAGAAGCTGACTTCCTAGAGGCCTTTCTCAGTCATAAGAGGGCAATGAGCTTAGTTGATCAAGTACTTATCAATCATTGCTTATGTATAATTACTGCTAAATATCATTGTCTAAAGTCAGCATATGATAGTTGTAAATAAAATAGAGAAAGGAATAATCTGCATAGCAATCTATTACATTAAGAATATGTTTTTTCCTTTTGATAACTTTTAACTATTTTTTTTTTCTTTTTGTTGTTCTGGGGATTTAACCTAGGTCCTCATACATGCTAGGCAAATGCTCTACCACTGAATTAGAGACCCAGTATTTTAAAAGATTTATGTGCATCACTTGTTTGTAGTTCTTGGAGATGAAGGCAGTTGTGAGCCACCTGACACTGGTACTGGGTGCTGGGAGCTGAGTTTGAGTTTTCTGGAAGAGCAGCAAGGCTTTTGTTTTTTTAATCAAGCCATCTCTCTAGCCCCTTGGTATCTTTATTTAGTTTTTAAATTTCACTTTTCTCTCTCTCAGTCAGTCTGCCTGTCTCTCCAGTGCTGGAACTCAGTCTAGGCACTTCTATGCATGAAACCTCTGATATTTGGCTTTTAAACCCTCTTTTGCCCTCTTCCCTCTTCTCCCCTTTCTCAGATTTGACAGCAAGGATCAATGAACCATCTTGCTGGGTTTTTTGTTTGTTTTAAAGGTATTGTGTAACCCAGGCTAGCCTCAAATCCCATTTTTGGTTGATAATGTCCTTGAATTTTTTGGGAGGTAGGGGGGTTTCAAGACAGGGTTTCTCTGTGTGGTCTTGGCTGTCCTGGAACTTGATGGCCTGGAACGACAGAGATCTACCTTTCTCTGCCTCCTAAGTGCTGGGATTAAGGGTGTGAGCCACAACAGCCAGGCTGTTCTTGATCTGTTGATCCTCTTGTGTTCCCTTCAAAAGTGCTGAGATTTTAGGCATGTGGCTCTTCCCTCTCTTGTAACATGAATTCTAGTTGTTATTAAGTGAAAACTCAAAACCAGATACTGGGGAAAAGGCTGGAATATCAGAGAGAAGAAATACACCATAGTCTATTCTTACTCAGCTGTCTTCCAAAGTCCTCAGCCTTGCTTGTCACTTCTACAGAATAAGTCTGTCTTCCTACACCTGCCTTAAATACCTTCTTCACCCAGTTTCACTTCAGGTTCAACTCATATACTAGAGATTAAAGGTAATGAGCTACTACTATTGATAATTAAGCCTTGAACTCACAGAAACACAGAAAGATCTATTTCTCTGGAGTTATGGGATTAAAGGCATAGGTCACCACTTCTGGTGGATTAAAGGCAGGCCACTCTCTGACCCTCCTGGATTGACTGTGGGTGGATCTGTTCTCTGGTATTCCAGACTGGATTTATTAAATATAAAATATATCACCACTCTTCCTCCCTCCCTCCTTCCTTCCTTTCTTCGTTCTTTTGTTTATTTTGTGCTTAGAGGATCGAGATCACATTCAGTAGGAATATATACAAATATGTATATAGGCCAGTGTTCTACCGCCAAGCCATATCCCTTAGCTTCTCTCTTGCTCTCTTTTTAACAAATAATTTTAGGAGTATAGCAGAATATTATTAGGAACCATTTCATTGATTTTTTTTTCTCTGCATATATGTTATGGCTATCAGTTTGCTGTTCTTGTGGGACTTCTAACAGTGGGAGTGTGTGTGTCTCTAATTCTTACCTGCTCTCGGGACTTTTTCCCTCCTACTGGGTTGCTTTGTCCAGCCTCAGTATTAGGGCTTTTGCTTTGCTTTGTCCTGTTTGGCTCTCTCTCGGAGGACTGCTCATTTCTGAAGAAAAAACCAGAGGGAGGAGTGGATCTGGGGGGACCTGGGAGGGGTGGAGGGAGGGGAGACTGGTGGAGATGTAGTGTATGAGAGAACAGATTATCTATTTAACTACTCCCCCCACCCCCCTTTTTTGAGACAGGATTTATTTATGTATCCCTGGCTTTGGAATCCTTGAATTTACAGAGATTCACCTGGTTCTGCCTCCTGAGTGCTGGGATAAAAGGTGTGCACCACCATCACCAGCCTGAGAATCTATTTTCAATAAAAATAGAATACTCATTTTTTTTTCTTTTTTGAAAGACTGGGTTCACTATGTAGCCTTGGTTGGTTTGAATTGAGCTTTCTCTGCCTCCTGAGTGCTGGGATTAAAGGCTTTTGGCCACCATACCTGACCAAACAATCTTGGTATGTGATCCAGGCTAGTCTAGAACTCACTGTGTAGCCAAGGCTAGCCTTGAACTTTCTATCTTGCTTTCAGTTTACAGGTGCTTGGTTTACAGGTATGCATTCCCAGGCCTGGGCCCCATTTCTCATTTTCCCAGTGTTTCAGTTGCTGCACATTTTTGGAATAATCTCTGTGACATACGGAGTGTATCATTGCATCCCCATCCCTCAGGGTTTCTCTGTATAGCTCTGGCTATCCTGGAACTTGCTTTGCTCTGTAGAAATCTGTTACAGGGAGTTCTATCTGGGCACCCCTTTCAGGAGGAGGTAACACTCTAGAAGTCAGGTGAGAAGCAGATACAGACTCATCTAAAACAAAAGGCAGTCTAACAGACTTGTTTATTGTGGATATGGGCCAAACTTATATACTCCCTCCTGATTTCCCATTGGCAGCTGGAGGCTCCCCTAGCTGTGTTGTCTCTCTCTCTCATTGGCCTCCAGCGTCTCGTCGATCATTTTGTCACCAATCACCGGGTATAGCAGGACACATGCACGCATGGACAGATGGATGGATGGACACATGACTCTAAACTGGCTTAGCAGGAAGTGGCTAGAGCACATGCTTAGGCACATTACTCAAACGGGAGCTACATTTCACCAAGCTAGCTGGCTGCATTGCCCCTACAGAGATCCATACCTTGGCCTCAGGTTCTGGGATTAAAGGCATGTACTGCTACTGTGTTTTTCATTGTAGTTACTCTAGTGGTGGATGGTACTGTTGTACTGTTTTAATTTGCCCTTATCACTAATGTAAATAAGCTCTTTCCAGATTCCTTGGCTGTTTAGGCTTTAATGAAGTTGTCTAAGTCTTGAGCTTTTTTTCCTGGTTGGATTGTTTGCTTTTATCTTACTGATTTGTTCTGTTTTTGCAAAATACAAATCCTTTGCCGTATTTTTGGTATTTTTTAGGAACAGAGTGTTTTGTTTTCAGATTTTTCATTTGAGGGATTAATAAAGAATATCAGAAGATTTTTGTACTACCTGCAGAGTTAACAGAGTCGTAGTTTTTCTCTTTCTACACACTAATGTGTAAAAAGAATGAATGAGGACACAGCTTTGCAGGAGAGCGCTTGACTTGCATGAATAATACCCGAGGTTCCATCCCTAGACAGCAAAATAAATAACTAAACAGTAAGTAAAAGAATGACCACCATTAGCTTTATCATTTTAAAGAGAAAATACTTTAATGGCCTTTCCTCCAAAATATTAAGGATATAGCCACAGAATAAAGGATAGTGTAAGCACTTTAAAACTAGGTAGTATAATGTCCATCTTCATACTGAAGCAGGCAAAGATATCCAATTCCTTTTCTTTTTAAAAATTTATTTAGGTAACTTATCATTTGACTTTTAGGTCGGGGGGGGGTTGTCCTAGACTCTGGGTTAGATTTTATTCATTAACAAGGACCCCAGATATATATAAGGGCGCCCCAGTGGGTAAAAAGCACTTGATAGCAAACCTGATGACTTGTTCAGTCTTCCATCCCTGGAACCCCTGTTAAAAGCCTGCATGTGGTAGCCCCATCTGTAATCCCAGCACTCACGGTGAGAAGGGAGTACTGAGCTTGGCAGAAATGAAAGACCCTGCCTTAGCAAGATGGAAGGAGAGAATGACTCTGATGTCCACGTGTGCACCACATGTGCACCAGGTCATGAGTACCTATGTATACCTGCACACATAGACACTAATAATAATGTATGAGGGAGGCAAGTTAGGCTGCTGCTTTGTGAACATTCTACTTGCTCTTGTTGACTTAGGAGATGAGAGAGAGAGCCTTGAGCCAGAGTATGAGGTTTAGAAGCTGGAATAACAGGCAAGTTAATGCCTGGGGAACAGAATTGGATATGGCTCCAGGAATACCTTTCTCTTAGGCTAGTCAGACCCATTTCAGATGTCTACCTACAGAAGTAAGCTACTAAGTATGTGGTATTTATTATATCAGCCATAAAAAATGAATGTGATCTTTTCCAATAAAAGATAGTTACTTTAGTGAGTATGTGTGTATGTGCACATGTGTGATTGTCTGCATGTGTGTGCTTTGTTGCCCAGGGTGGCCTGGAACTCACCACCTTCCTACCTTAGCCTTTTAAGTAGTTGGAATTACAGGTGTGCACCAGTTTACCTAGCTTCCATGAACATTTTGAATGAATCTCAGGTACATGCCATTTCTTCCTAAAACATGGAGAGCAATTTTTTTTTCTTTAAATCACCAAGCACTATAAGAGGCATTTTCTACAAGTAAAAGTACTGTATAACTCTAAACATCAAAATTTGGAAATTGGGCTGGGGAGATAAGTCAGTGTGGATAAAGGGAGGGCAAAACAAGCCTGATTATCTGATTTTGGTTCTCCAGAACCTACATAAAAGCCAGATGCAATACTATGAGTGTATGTTATCCCAGGATGCCTATATAGGGAAATAGTAGAGAAGGAATTATTAGCCTGGTTATGGTGGTTTGAAAGAAAATGGCCCTCAAAGGGAGTGGTACTATTAGGAGGTGTGGCCTTGTTGGGGGAAATGTTACTGTGGAGGATGGCTTTGAGGTTTCTTGTATGCTCAAGCCATACTCAATATTTCACACTACATCCTGTTACCTGCATGTCAAGGTATAGGACTCTCAGCTCCTGCTCTAGCACCTTGCCTGCCTGCATGCCGCAATGTTTCCCGCCATGGTGATAATCAATTAAACCTGAAACCAAGCCATCCAATTAAATGCTTTCCTTTATAAGAGTTTTCATGGTCATAGGGTGTCTCTTCACAGCTTAAAACTCTAAGATACTGGTGTTCCCAATAGTAAACAACAAAAGAGACCCTGGCTTGAGCAAGATGGAGTAGGGTGAGGACTGATACCCAGAATTGTGCTCTGAACCCCACACAAGCCATCACACACACACACATACACACACACACACACAGATGGATACATATGCACAAATAGACACCACACACATTTAAGAAGTTAGAAATGGGGGCTGGAGGGATGGCTCAGAGGTTAAGAGCACTGACTGTTCTTCCAGAGGTCCTGAGTTCAATTCCCAGCAACCACATGGTGGCTCACAACCATCTACAATGAGATCTAGTGCCCTCTTCTGTATACTATTAAATACATAATAAATAAATAAATAAATAAATATTTTTTTTTAAAAAAGAAGTTGGAAATGAACATGATGCAATACAGACAGAGATTTTGTCTTCAGACCTCATTCAAATTCTGCCCGTTCCTATAATGGGCTTTATTTATAACAAAAAGTTCCAGTCCAACCAGGTATGCTGACAGTACACGACTTCTGTTTTATTTTTTGAGCCAGGGTTTTTTTGTATAGCCCTGGCTATCATGGAACTTAGTCTGAAGACCAGGCAGGCCTCAAACTCAGAATCCCTTTGCCTCTGTCACCTTAATCCTGAGGGCTGTGACATGTGGTTTAATGGTGCTCACCTCTTAACCTAGCCCATAGGAGGCTGAAGCAGGAGGACTGCAAGTCAGAGGTCACCTGGGCTGAATATCGTGGGTCTGAGGCCATTCTGCAATACAGAGTGAGACCATTCCTCACCCTCTGAACAGAGAAAGGTGAACTGTGCTGATACAGTGTATGTCTAAGATCAAAGAACAGAACCACCCATACATTTGGCCATGAGATTCTCTGGATCTCTGTGAGTTTGGGGCCAAATAGAATCAGGTGGTGGTGGCACACACCTTAGTCCTAGCACTAGGAAAGTTGAACAAAAAAGTAAAAAAATAGCTGGGTGAAGAAAGGGGAGGCAGGAATTCAGCCCTTCTGAGACTCAGTGCCCTTTTAGTTGACTCAGGCAGGCATTCAGTCTGAGGATTCCTAAGGAGTGGCTAGGTGAGAAGTGGCTGTTTTTGTTTTTGGGTTTTTTTTGTTTTGTTTTGTTTTGTTTTGTTTTTTTTATATCTTTTAGCTTTTCCCCAGTATCTGGCTCTGGGTTTTTATTATAAGACCAAGTAGAATTTATGCAGTATTTGTTTCCTGACATGGGGCATGAACCTACCACCCTTATATTAGTAAGAATCTCATGCTCTATGGGCTGTGCTATCTTGGCAAGCAAGCTAGTAAGCCACACCCCTCCGTGGTCTCTGCATCAGCTCCTGTCTCCAGGATCCTGCCCTGTTTGAGTTCCTGTCTATACATTGAGTAAAATGGTTCTGATTCTTTAATCTCTTTCAGTCTGGAAATTGTTCCTTAGCTTTTCTTTAATATGGCTATGGTACTTTTGAAAGTGATGGGCTAAACTGGGTATGGTGATTTACACTTGTAATCCTAGCATTCAGGATGCTCATACAGGTGAACTGTTGTAAATTTAAGACCAGTATGTGATAATTAATTCTAGCTCAGCCTAAGCTAAAGAATGGGATCACACACACACACACACACACACACACACACACACACACACACACACACCCTGTGGCATGGAAATGTGGATGGGTGAGTACACACATAGCAGTTGGAGGAGAGTGTCAGTTATTCTCTTCTATCACTGTCTTATTCTTTTGAGGTAGAATTTCTCTTTGAATCTGCATCTCACTTTTTTGCCAGTGCTGATAGCCAGCAAGCTTCTGTAATCCTGTATAGACACTCTGCACAGCACTAGGGCTATAGACTCCTGTGAGACCACTTCCAGTTTGTTATGTGGGTGTAGAGATGATCCCAATGCAGGTTTATAGGTTGTTTAGCAAGTGCTCATAACTACTTAGCCATCTCTTCAGCCAAAGACTATCTCAAGTAGCAAAGAGTCAGGTATAGTAGTATATGCCTATAATCTCAGACTTGACTATCTGTAATCCCAGCATTTGGCAGGAGGACCAATAGTTGAAGGTAACCTTGGCTACGTAGTGATTCCAGTGTGCCAGGTTAGCTACATGAGATGTCATTTCAAAGCAAACCCCAACCAAAACCAACAAACACCTCTGTCTAAAGAAAACAAACTGAACAAGAAAAACTTGGTCAGTTAGATGATGAGTGTGCTGAAGTTTCAAACATTACTCCTAGTGTTGCAGAAGATCATTAGCCTACTGTTCCTGTGCATTGATTATTTTCCACTAGAAGATATAGAGTCTAGAAGTTAGGCTGGTAGAGTAGCCCACTACTAATGCCATTCAAATGTCTGTATTTGTCTTTTGGAGAAGATGAGAAAACAATGCTTAGTCCCCCAAAGTACCTATTGTCATGACCACATCTGCCATACCCCAGACTCCTTCTGAGGTCTCACTTATTCTCCACCAGCAGCTCCAGCTTTCCTTAGGCCCCAACACTCACATGCTTTAGCTCTTGCCCCAAACTGAGATTTAATTTTCTATTTATCTGTTTGTTTGTTCGTTTTTCTTTTGAGATGGCATCTCCTGTAGCTAAAGCTGAGCTTGAACTTGCAGTGTAGCCAAACTTGATAACTGAGGATGACATTGAACTCCTGGTCCATCCTTCCACTACCTTCCAAATAGTCAGAGCTATGTACCCACCACACTGGGTTTGGAACAGATCTTAACATTGCTGGGTTTATAATCCATTAATTAGAAATTTTTATTTAATATATATATATTTTAAACTTTATTTATTTGCCTTGGTGTTTGCCTGGAACTGGAACTACAGACAGTTGTTAGCTGCCATGTGGGTGCTGGGAATTGAACCCGGGTCCTTTGGAAGAGCAGACGGTGCTCTTAACCACTGAGCCATCTTTCCAGCCCCTATATATATATTTTTAAGACAAGGTTTCTTGGTAGCCCTGACTGTCCTGGAACTACCTATCTGGCCTTGAATTCACAGAGATTCCTCTGCCCCTGCCTCTTGAGTGGTGGGTTTAAAGTAGAAAAGGTATGCACCACTGTGCTTGCAGACTTGGTGCATTTTTGTTTTATAATTTGAGACATGGTCTTAATAGTAGCTTAGGCTGGCCTCGTTCACTGTCCTATGTCAGCCTCCCAGATGGTGGAATTACAGGGGTATGTTACAACACTGACATGTAAATATTTTTAAAGAGTCTATATTCTTGAATGTTCATGTATGATCTCTCAAGGATGTGTAAACTTGAGACTTGTGTATCAAGTTTTAATATGGAAAGCCATGGCATTGAGGATGAGAGAGAGCCACTTAAGTTTTTTCATAGTGTCTTGTTCTTAGTTTGCGTATATGTGGCTCTATATGTATTTTTTTTAAGAGTTTCCATAGGTGGTCAGGTTGGCTTTGAGCTCCCAGCAGCCTTCCTGTTTCATTGTTGAGTGGTGGGATCAGACATCTGTTTCCATGCTCATTTTAAAATAGTGACCTTGAGTAAGATGCTCAATATCTACTTCTCTCCTGTTCTGGTCATGCAGAGTAGTAGCATGACTCGAAAAACTTGCTTATTCAGGAAACTAATTAAGAAAGTCAAGGTAGCCTTTCTCTTGAGTAATATACTTACTTGGTTTCTACTTCATCTCCTTTTGTGTAACTCATTCCAAGCAGCAGCTTCTATGATAGAAAGCAAAATTAAGTGATTGGTAATTAAATGTTTAGTGTTTATTTTAGTTGTTATTGGCTTGAGGTTAAGCCTGTTTAATGAGTGAAGATGGAAGAATTATGCTTTGTATAGTCTGAGTGTATGCTTGTAATCATTTGTATGTTACTCCCATTTTATGAAGCTGGAGTATAATTTCCTTTTTAAATGATTGCAGAGTTTTACAGTTACTGAGTCTGTTTTGATGGTGTTCCTTATGCCAGTCCTTTCTTTGCTCTCGTCTCAGGAAATAGCCACCTCATTATAACTTGTTTCCATGGGAGAATATAAAACCACTTTGGTTTCAGGAATATATTGTTGTAGAAATAGATTGTCAGCTGGTGGTATTCAGGCTTAGCTTTTGTTGTAATTTAAAAAAAGGTGACTTAAGTAGAACATTTGGTGTATCTTTTTCAAGTTGGAGTTAATTATAATGACAGCTAATTATGAGCTCCTTCTTCCTCTCTTAGAATGTTGTCCAACTGTAACAAATTTGGCACAATTTGAGTTAAAAACAATTTAAAAGTTAAATCAATTGAAAAGTATTCTGTCTTTTCAAATTGTCTCTAACAACTTTTTTCTTTTTTCTGTTCTTTCTTTTTCTCTTTCTTTTTTCCTTCCTTCCTTTCTTTTTTTAACCTTCAGCCATTTCCAGGCATGGGATTTAGAAACCCACAATGCACAGGGTGTGATGGTACACACTTTTAATCCCTCCCAGTGTCCAGGATAGAGAAGCCTGTTTGTAACAAGTTCCAGGCCATCTCGAGCTGCAAAGTGAGACCTTGTCTCAACCAGAGCGGTGGGATGAGGCAAGGAGGGAAGGAAGAACTTCAGTGGGTGATTTCAGCTTTGACTGGAGCTTCAGAGTAGAGACTTTTTATGTAGATATTTGTGTATCACTGTTGACTGTGTGATGTCTTCTAAATGTGATCTTTTTTAAAAAATTATTTTACTTTTATTTCATGTGTGTTGATGTTTTGCTTCAATGTGTAAGGATGCCTGATTCCTTGGAACTGGAGTTATAGTTGTGAGCCACCATGTGGTTGCTGGAAATTGAACTCAGGCCCTCTGCAAGAACAGCCAGTGCTCCTAACCACTGGGCCATTTCTCCAGCTCCTAAATATGATCTTTTTACCTGGCACAAACTTCATCAACAAACTGTCTAATCCTTGTTACATTTATACATGGTTATCTAAAAAGTGTGTTTTAGAGAGAAGAGTCTTGCTATATAGCCATGGCTAGCATGAAACGAGTCAGCTGGATGAGCCTCATGATCTCCTATCTCTGTTTGCCTGGCAATTTTCCTATCTCTGCTCTACCTTCCAAATCCTGGATTTAAAAGCACACACTATGATACCTGGCCTAAAATGGATTAATTGTTTTTGTTTTGTTTTGTTTTTGAAGTCAGGGTCTTACTATATAGCTCTGACTGTACTGGAACTCACTATGTACACTAAGACTGGCCTTGAACTCACAGAGATCCTTTTGCCTCTGTCTCCCCAGTGCTGGAATTAAAGTGTATACCACTACACCTGGCTGTATTAGGTATTCTTAAATGTATCTTAATGGTACCTCATGGGGGAAATATTTATAATTTTGACAGTTTTTATATGTAAAAAGAACTAGAAATGAAGCTTACCTCATTTGGACATGCTGGTCTTTTTTTCTTCACTGTTGGGATGCGAACCCAGAGCTGTGCTCACTTGGCCTGTGCTCCAGCACTGTGCTAAAATCTGTAGCCCTCAGATTGTATCCTTCAGTGTGTAGGTACTGTATTGTGCATGTCCATAAGTATTCTGGCTCAGTCCATAAGACTTCTGTCAAGTCAACTGAAACGTGGATCCAGATATTCTATAGATTATGCGATGGAAGCCTGAATAAGACACTCACATTTTTTTTTTCCTCAAAGAAGCTTCTTTAAATGGTTCTGTTAAGTGTAAGAATGTTCTGATGATTATCTTTTTAATTAAAATGAGAAATCTTTGTTTAAAGTGGCATTTGTTTTTTTACGGCCTGTTACAGTCTCTGTAACAATCATTTCTTAAGTCTGAACGTTTTATTTCCAGGAATCCATTTATATAAAACTATGTTTAGACTTAATTAAAGAACGATTCTTACAAAGCTTGTAAATAGCCATGGAAAAAGGGATGGAAAATCAAACTGACATTCGCATTTAGCAAAATGACTGTTACAAGGTATGTAATAAGCTATAAAAATACAATAAAGCCCTTTTTATAAGAGTTCATATTTTTTGATCCTTGTTTTCAAAGGTATTTAAGAAAAATATCAAAGCTTCACACAGTGACATCTGTGTTGAGTGGACCAGTCAATGGCAACTTTTTTGGCTTATTACAATACACAAGTCCTACCTGTCTTGTTCTTGCTTTGAAATATCTGTGACTGGGCTAGTTTAGATTATAATGTAAATTTTATATTATGCTATAGTGAAACAAGACCAGTCTCCCAGGTTCTACTTTCTAGATATAATAGACATTGAATAAGTTGCTTAACTGCTTTGGGTCTCATTTCCTTATCTGGAAAGTACTGATACCACCACTTACTTGTGTTAAAGAGCTATTATGAAAAAAAGGGAAATTTTAAGTATGAAAATGTTTTGGAAATTATAAAGGCCTGTAAGCATCTAAAGTAATGTTTCCCATAAAGATAGTCTCAATATACCCCCCTCACCCCATCCTTTTAAGTTAGGCATTCATGTAGACTGCTGATAGGTTTGTGTAGTGAAGCTGATCCTGAACTCCTAGTCTTCCTGTCTCTACAAGCTACCAGCATGTGTTGCCATGCCTGGCTTTTACATTCACTTCTGATTTAACAGCATTTACAATTTACAATGGAATTAGTTCCACTGAAGCTTCAGAGAGAATCTGTATTATTGTTTATTTTTCATCTTTCTGATTTTGGAGACATCCTAGGCTGTCTTAGAACTCAGTATGTGTATAGCCCAGCTGGCTTCAAACTCAAGATCTTTTCTTTCTGCCTTAGCCTTCCAAACATTGGATTATGTATTATGTATCCATAGTTGACTCCTCTCAGTTGCACAAATTCTAGTTGTATTAAAAGAAACCCAGAAAAAGGCTGAAATATCAAAGAGAGAAACACCACCCTCAAATCTCACCCAGCTATCTTCCAGTTTCCTCGGCCTCGATGGTGATGGTCGTTCCTAATGCCTCATCTGTTTTCCTAAGCCTGCCTTAAATACTTTGCCCAGATGTATCCCATCCAGGTTAAGATTAAAGGTGTGAGCTACTACTATTTGGAGGTTAGGCCTTGAACTCACAGAAACACAGAAAGATCTCTATCTCTGGAGTTAGGAGATTAAAGGCATAGATCATCACTCCCTGGTCTGCCAAGTCAGGCAGGCCTCCACCTCCCCCAAATGCTGGGGTTAAAGGTGTGTGTAATCACTGCCTGGCTGTTTAGCCTTGTACTCATAGAGAGCCTCTGGATTCCCATGCTGGGATTAAAAGTATGAGTTACCACTGCTCTGTTATCCCTTGAACTTCCTGAGACCAGAACGATTTCTGCCTCCCAAGTGATGGGACTAATGGTGTGCGCTACCTCTGCCTAGTTTGACTGTGGTTGATCTTTTGATATTCCAGGTTTTATTAAATATATAACATATCACTACACCTCTCCCTTTTATTTGTATTATTATAAGTATTTTAATGTCTGTACATATTTGTGTGAATACATGTTGGTTTTGTGAGTGAGAAGAGACAAACACATACACTACCAAGAGAGTCTTTAGGCGGGGATTGGAGCAGAGAAGCAGGAGAAGAGGAGAAAACTCAGATGGGGGATTTTAGAGAAATGTGTCTAGTGACACAAGGAGCTTGGATGGTCTACACTTGATCTACCTGGGAGGCTGGAAGGCTAGAGCTGACAGGTTTAAGCAGATAGCAAGGTGAGCAGGAAGCCGGCTAGAGTGGCTGGTGCAGTCTGGATTCAGGCGAAATGTGACTAAAAGTTTAAAAAAAATCTCTTTTATTAGGGGTATGGGGCAGGTTGGCATGACCAAAAATGAGTGAGTGATAGGGACATCTCTGAAAACATAATTAGGTGGCAATGTCTGATGAGACCAGAATTACTCGCTTCTCACCTTGTCAATGGAGAGGCTAGAAAGAGAGGTGAGGCCCCAAAGCTCCTGCAGGACTGAGTATGTGGCTTTCAGTGTCCACGAGGACATGGACTGCCCTGATACCATTATGACTACTCAAGGCTCCCTCTTTGCAATGAGGGTGGTCAGCTTAGGGAAGCCTTGGCAGTGCCAATCGACAGGCCTTAGGAGATCAGCTGGGAGTGATCTCTGTGTAATGTCTCATTGCCACATGGTGCTGGGGGACACTCACTTAGACCAGCATTCCCTTGA
Organism: Sigmodon hispidus; assembly: GCA_004025045.1. Lineage (NCBI taxonomy): Eukaryota > Metazoa > Chordata > Mammalia > Rodentia > Cricetidae > Sigmodon > Sigmodon hispidus. Next base: position 100,947 of record PVIH01007087.1, read on the forward strand.
TGGTGCCCTGGACAAGGCCTGAACTTGCCTCTGTGAGGCTAGGCAAGAACAAGACAGCTTTTGCCAGCAGGAGGTATCTTTTGACGTATTTTTTTCATCTTTCCTGTGATACACCTTAAAAGCCAACTTTTGCCTGTGGAGTCTGCCTGAGGTCCCCTCTCAAAGTCTAAGTTTTAGCTCTGACGTCAGGGTTAAAAAAGGATCATGCACTCAGGGATCTAGTATACTGTGAGAGTGTATTTATGAGACATTTAAAAAACTGATGAACTTTATCTGCATGAGTTCTAGCCTGTTCCCAAACTCACCTTTACTCTATAGCCTAATTTTTTTACCTGAGAAAGTTTTGACAGAGTAAACAGGGTGTAAACTTTTATCATCTTATCTATGCAGCTGCTTTCACAGAGGGAAAACTGGATTAAGATCTTTAGAGTTCCAGAACAAGCGACTGGTGGGGTAAATGTAGCTGCCAGGTTTGGAGTTTTCAGAAAGGAAAAGGAAGAGTTGCAGACGAGCACTGAGAATTGAAATGTGCAGGTTCCAGAGAGGATCTGGTCGTGTGGCTAGAAACAAAAGAACAGAAAGCCAGAAGGGAAAGTTTAGAGTTGAGATAAGAAAAGAAATAGGAAAAATCTTAAGAACGGAGAGCTAGAAGAGGTTTAGAACTGACATATGGAAGGACATAGGGTTTTAAGATCAACAAGCTGGGAGAGAACATTTAGAGCTGAGATATGAAGATAGGAAAAACCCTTTCTATCTGCCTGGTGTGCTTGCAAAAGTTAGCTCCCGTAAAATATTGGGGTTGGTGAGCCATTAAGCGGCTATTTTGCATAATCTAAGGGGTAATTAGGCCTTTTTTGTGTGTGCAAAAACAGATAAGCTTGGTGGTGTCTAGGTAAGGCATAAAGGCTTTAGAGTCTCCAGCACACATCCTAAGGATGAGGATGAAGGAATACTTTCCCCTGGCTTATTTTGTGTTATCGAGACCTAAGCAGGGTCAGGAACTCACGAAGCCTGGGTTGTCACCCGGCTGGACGATCCCGTAGGGAAGCTCGACTACACTGCACTAGTTTGTCAACTGCCAGGTAGCCCACTTGGACAATGCCCAAAATTACTCATAACATAAACATAACATAACACCCATAAACCATAAACTCTCGTCAGAGCAAAGGAGAAGCTCCAGGGAGGTACACCCCACTGATAATGGGTGCTGCAAACCTGTTGGCCCCAGCACTATGTGTCCATAGTCTACCTGTGGTGTCCACCAGTGGAAAAAAAAACCACAGAATACGCCGGTGCACTATCCTGCAGGCAAGTCCGAGGAAGGAGCTCAATATCGGGGGTGGGGGGGTGGGGGGGTGGAGGGGAGTGCATGTTTCTCAACACAGGAGAACATTCGAGACCAAGTGAAGATCGTGACAGGGTGTGGTCCTCCATGAAACTAGTTTACGTTTACGATGACTTGGGCTGGGGGGACAGGCAAGACACTTACCAATCAAATCTGGTGGTGTTCAAAAGTAGTGTAGCGGTGGGGCAGATAGAAGGTGGCCTTGTAGTGAGCCCTGGAATGTGCCATGGTATGTATGTGTTTGCAGTCAGAGGACAACCTTGGATATTGGTCCTTGCTTCCCCCCTTGTTTGAGATGAGGTCTCTTGTTAGCTGCTGCTGCTCAGGCCAGGCTAACTGGCCTTTGAGATTCTCCTACCTCTACTTCCTATTTTCGTGTAGGACTACTGGGATTACAAATGTGCTACTGCATCTAGATTTATGTAAATTGTAGGGATCTAAACTTAGATCCCTTACACATGCATGGTAAGTGCTTTACCCAATGATCTGTCTCCCTAGCTCTAGTGATTGCTCCCCCCCCCCCTCCGCAGGGGATGGTGGTGGGGAGGGGAGCTTATTTTAGAAAACCATTTTTTGAAGAAGTATGTGAATAGTATTAGTGTCCAAATAAACATGCATGCAATGAGGATGAAGAACTTAAATCTCAGGTATTACTCCTTAGGGGCTGTCTACATCTAGCCTCTTTCAGGCTGGTCTGGAGCTCTTTTAGTATAGAGAAATATAGGGATTTGTTTGGCTTAACCTCCCTAGAGAAGGACTACAGGCTTTCCCACCATTCGGCCATTTTATCCTTTTTATGTGGATTCTAGAGATCAAATTCAGGTTCTTACACTTGCAAGGCAAATACTATATGGATTGAGTTCTCCTAATTCTAATCACTCTGTGTGCATGTGCGTGTATGTGTGTGTGTGTGTGTGTGTGTGTGTGTGTGTGTGTGTGTGTGTATGTGTGTGTGTGTGTGTCTGAGAGAGAGAGAGAGACAGAGAGAGACAGAGAGAGAGAGAAAGTCTCATTTAGTCTTGGCTGGACTAGGCAGGCTTCAAACTCACAGATAATCTACCTGCTTCTGTCCCAAATGCTGGGATTAAAGGTGTGCACCCCTACTCCCCTTTTAGCCCTAATATTTAAAAACAATCTACATAAAATTATAAAATTCCTGGGAAAAGTACAATGATAAACCACATTCCTCATCAGGCCTGGCTTGCTGCTAACATTCTACCGCATCTGACTTTTCTTTATATGTAGCTATACCTTTCTTTGTAAATCATTTGTAAGTTTTAAGTATGAAATTCCACTTACCTCTGGTTTTGTTTCTTTTTTTCTTTTTCTTTTTTTGTTTGTTTTATTTTTTGAGACAGGGTGTCTTAGTCAATGTTCTGTTGATGTGAAGAGACACCATGACTATGGCAACTATTAGAAAGTGGTTTATTGGGGTTAATATACAGTTTCAGATGTTTAGTTCATTATTATCATGATGGAGAACTTGGTGTCATGCAAGCAGACTTCATGCTGCAGAAGTAGTTGGGACTACATCTAGATCTGGAGGCAGCAGGAAAAGAGAAACTCTGGACTTGGAATGGATTTTTTGAAATCTCAAAGCCCACCCCCTGTGACATACTTCCTCCAATAAGGCCAAACCCTAGTGCCACCCCTTGGAGATCAAGTATTCAAATTTATGAGCCTATGGGGGTCATTCTCATTTAAACTTTCACATAGAATCTCTACATAGCCCTGGCTGCCCTGGTACTCAATATTAGACCAGCCTAGCCACAAACTCTGTGATCCACTTGCCTCCTCCTC